>JAPMOR010052010.1:125569-143123 GCA_026543865.1 Argiope aurantia | reverse complement strand
GTTTTCATTTGAATTGGATTTGAGAGTTATTAATCTAGTCGAGAGTAAGTCGTGGCCTTTTCGTGTAGTCACACCTAATCTTAGCATTTCAACCAAGTCAGAATCATTGAGCTGTCGCATGTTAATTGTAAGTTCATCGTACATGAACAGTTCAATCCACAGATTCGGTATACTGAGGGAACCTAACAACTTGTTAGTCTCAGCAGTTGATAGTTTTTCAAAAGGTGACCTTTCTCTAACCGGAGGAAGCTGTAAGAGATCTCTGAAAACTACAAGATGTTTTTTTCCAAACCGCCCGTTCTGATCGTCGCTTGTGTCGAATATTTAAGATAAGTATAAATGAATATTTGTTAAAGTAACATTGGATATCATCGACCCTTCGTCTATGATAAACAACACTACTTATTTCAAATCTGATCTCAGAACTTGGAGCACTTCATCAGAAAGTGGCTTGTACTTCGGTATTTGGTTGTGTTCTACAGGCAGCTGCAAACAGTATGTATAGTCAATGTATAGTCTGCATTCAATTCACATTGAATGTAGCTATTCCTGTTGGAGCACTAACTGCCACTTTTTTTGTTTAAATGCGCCTTAACCCAAACTTTCAGAGCTTCAGTAAAACGTCCGCGTTATTATCAGTTATCCATTTTATTTGTGATCATATCGAAGACTCTTTTTGATCGGCTTCAAGTTTTGCGATCATACTTTGAAGATCAGTTTGCTCTTCTTCTACCAGATTGATTCTCTGAAAGTCACCCATTGCGTTTGCAGCTTCCACAACTTCAAATTGAATTATTTCAAATTTGATATTGTTACAAACCTGTAATTTTGCTTCCCAGCGCAAATAGTAACATCATAAGAAAGACCGTTTTACAGTAATCTGTATTGGATGCTGTCGGATGCCGAGCCAGTGATCCCAGAACTTGGTGACAAAATTGGCGACGAATTTGCCGACAAAATGGATAATGCTCGAAACTTCGAGAAATTTATCGATCCGTTGATTATTACACGCATATTTTAGTTTTACCTTGATTTATACACTAAACGCTAATTGTATTCTAAATTTGAAGTTTCTATGTCTGCTAGAAGTGTCTTAGAGTTTTGATGATCTGTCAGTCAGTCACTGACAAAATTCACAAACTTTGACTAGTTATAATTCTTAAACTACTTGTTCAAATTTAATGAAATTTGAAATATACCATGTTTATATAATGCCTGCTTGGATACTGAAAATTCAGGCTTCTAGTCTTATCCACAACGAAGTTATTGGAAGTCGAAAATGGCCTGAACTGCTTCGAGAAAAGGATGGTACGGCCGTGCCGCTTGTTTTCGCTCGACTTGGCGGGGGCGCTGCCGTGCCCCCAGAGAATTATGCAGAAATTCAGAATAATTATTGGAATAAATAAATTCATAATAATTGTCAAATTTCACCGAAACTTTACATTATAATTAAATTGACGTCATTAAAAAAATCAACTTTTTGTATATTTGATTCCTTGTGGAAGTAAGAATACAGTAATTTGCAAACTCTAATCAGTTCTGTAAATACATTTTCTTGAAGGATGTTTGAAAAATTACAACAGTACTCTTTTGCATCTAGGCTAGCTATTTCATGTGAATTGTCAATATTCCAAGATATTTCTTGTTACTTAAATATATCATTCTTTTGAGTTTATTATCACATACATTAATGCAAATAATGAATTTTTTTTTACTATTTCACTACTTCTCTGAGATTTTAAAGGTTTAATTTCACAAATTTCGATGTAATGAATATTATATTGAAATTTATAATTCTAAATTTTTTTTTCTAAATTTTAAAATATGCATATATCTGCACTAAGCATATATTATTTTACTAATTACATTTTTTCCATTATGGGGATTGCTTAATGTTAGACATTTAAAGCAAAACCATGCGAAAGTTATTTTCGGATCCGAATTTTATGGTTCTTGTGTTGATTTTCCAATCCCGTTCCATGATCTCAATGAAAGTAAACAAACCGATTATTCGAATCCGACCTTTTTGCGAGTTTCGTGTTTTGTGGTTGGCAGCAATCGCAATGCAAATCGAGCGACTATTTTAATTACGGCTCGCGTTTTTCCGGTGTTCGGCTCGTGTCGTAGTTTTTAGAGAAGAGAAGGATATGGAATATTGGAAATGTGTTTTAGCTCTAAGATAGAGAGCGTCGACTGGTTGGCTATGCAACTGTATGTTGCTTCAACATTTTAACTATGCCGATTAGTTATTTTAGACGGTTCGAATCGGAGGTCTGGTAATGTTGATTTAAGTTTTTATTATTCAACTTATTATTTTGATTGCTCCAGTTACGAGCACATTGACTTTATTCTTGATTTTTAATAAAAGTCATTTTTAAGAAACTGCTTTCATCTTTATGCCTTCTCGACACAAAACTTTCACTGCTTGCTTTGCTAAAGTTTGGGTTAGTTTACTGTAAAGTATAATTGAGTTGATTAGAAGCCTAGAAGGGTTGGTTTTAGGCGCAGAAGTCTAACACATAAAAATAAATATTATTAAACTTTTTATTTTCAACTGCTGTAGAAACCAAAGGATTTTCATATAATTATTAACTGCTTTATTTAAAGAAACTTTATAATTGGAAATATATATTTGTGTGCAATATTTAGGAAAGCAAACACTTGTTTTTTTTTTTTGATGCTCTCTGTATAAATAACTGAATAAAATCAATAATAAAAATCTCAATTATCGTTAATGTATTAGATTATATTCTGTTTTGAAACTATATAATGTGCTGCTGAGATATTTACTGATGTTTGTTCATTATACGAGATCTAGTACATTTGTATTACAAAAAAAATCATATCATATTGAATTGTAATACGAGTGTTTCCCTTTTTTATTGTTTGCTAAGTGTTTGAAACATTGCCTCATGATACATCTAGATATTTCTTGCCTTCTTGCTTAATTCGCTACATCACCGATTCTAGCACTCTTAAAATTTCTATACCATATTGCGATTCTGAAAAGATGTATATCCTTTCACTTGACCATGTATGCAGAATTTGAGAAAATCAAGCTATGGTCTTGTACCTTTCGGTCGTGAATTAGCAAAATTTAAAAGGCTGAGACATTCTAGAACTTATGGAATAAATTCTTTTTATACATTTTTCTTATTTGTGACGAGATAGAAGAATGAGATGTAACTGTAAAAAAAATCTTGTAAAATGTCAAGTTTATTTTAGTTTTTTTTATCTCTAAGATAAATATAAGAATTGCCCTAGAAAGTCGCATGCTGTATGTATAACGATTCTCAAAATAGAATTCTCCCACAAGATAGTAGATAGAAATTGATTTAATGTCACAAACATAATGTAATCTTCACTCCGAATAGTATGCAGCATATAGCCAAATGCTGTCTCAAGTTGAAATTAGATACCTGAATATGTTTTCTTCTGAAGGTGTGCAACGAATTCCTTAATTCTATCCTGTATATGAACAGTATGTTATAGTTTAAATTATGATATTTTAAGAAGAAAGTAATGTATATGGCATGTGAATGCTTTATTAAAAAGAGAAATTAACTACAGTTTATTAATTAAAAAATAATTATTGAAAAAAAAGTAACTACAGTTTTTCTTTCTAATTCCTCATTTGTAACATACTTTTAAAAAGGAGTATCGGTATAGTATTAATTGACAGATAATAGATATTGTCTTAAAATCACGGTATTATAAACGTCTGTTGTAATACTGTGAATGCTAGGCTAATTCTTATATTTATCTTATAATTAGAAAAAACTAAAAATAAAGTTGTTTTACAAGATGTTTTTTTTATAGATACACGTATCATAAAACAGATAATTTGTCTTCTCGGGCTTAGTTATGTACCATATTCTTCTTTCTGCTAAAAAATATACAACGAACTACTAAATAAAACTTGCTCTGTGTACTTTAGAGGCATCACATTGTCGATATACAGCTGAAAGTTATCAAAGAAAGGGAAACAATGAATTAATGTGTCCAAATTACCTGTGATACAATATACGTTGCACGTATGTTCATTCAAGTAATTTGTTTTACAGAGAAATCATTTTGAAACAAGAATGTATTGATTTATTTTGCTCTCCTTTGATTTGATTTGTTTTTTTATCGCATATCGACTATATATTGGCATGTACCGAATCAAATTTTATGGATCAATAACCATTGAAGATGAATGCATAATTTTAATGTTAAATATTTTGTTTCAAAATATATTTTTCTTTCATAGCTGCAGAATCAAAGCAGATTTATGAAGATTTTACATCAATAAACCTAAATTCATGCAATGAAAAAAATGAAGTTAAATAAACTATTTAAATTTGTTTCATACGTGACAGAGTTGACAAAATTTGCATTGAAGTTTATTCATTGATATCTGATCACAGTTGAAAATTAGGGATTTATTCTTTTAAGAACACGACGCGAAATTAGCAAAAATACAATGAACTAAAGCTGATTATTTTGAGGTAATAGAAGTCGAACAAAGCCTAGAAGGTCATATGATATTCAACATCATACTATTTTAATCTGAAATCTATGCGAAAGTAAATTAATTTGGAGCATTACATGTATATCACGTGACAAAAAAAATTGCTTCCGATTATTTTAAAATCCAAGCTTTCTTCTGTTTTCTTTCTCGTTTCGATTCCCTTCTTATTATTGTTCGATTGCCTTGTATTTATGAAATTATTACAATAAAAACTAATTTGGGGTACAAATTGGGAATGGAGACAAATAACTTTTTAGGATGTTTTAGCGAAAGAATGAACTTTCATGGCTGTTAGATATTCTTAATTGAACTTCTTGCACATAGGGAATACCAGAAATAAAATGGGAGATGCATAATTTGATTTAATGATATTCCAAAACATCTTATGCAGAAAATGAAGATTTAAATCGAATAAGCATAAAGCTAGCCAGTATGAGTTGTCTCCCTAAAACATTCTCGTATATTCTCTAATAAAGGTGTTATACTGGAGAACGTCTTTTACTGCATTGGCGTATAATAGTTACAAAATATTAAGCTTTGGCGTGAATTTAGTATTTTTATTGAATCTATTGAATCGGGTCATTCTTGGTGAGTTATTAGGCGATTAAGGCCTGGGATGCTGTTAATAACACCCGGAAATCGAATCTGTATTTTAGACTAATTTTTCCCAAATGTTTGGAACACATTTTGTAAAACAACTACATTTGCAGTCACAAAATATAATACCAAATTTAATATATTTGACTCATTGAGTTATCGTGTTAATATGTTTTTAAAAGTACAAACCGACAATACTGTCAACTCCTCACTGGATTTGGATCAAAATTTGATAGGTGTCTACGCTATAGATTTTAAACGTGAGTGCCGAATTTTATTCATACTCTTATCCATACTTTTATCCATCTCTTCGTTTTGTAGTTATCATGTTAATTCATATTCGAATTGCCTGAACAGACAGACTTCCGCTGAATGAAGTTTGCTCAAAATTTGATAGAAATTTACAAATTTCATGAAAAGACCGTACAGTATACCAAATCACACCTGTCAAGCTGAAAATAGTCTTAAGTTGTTTATGTACAACAGACAAACCAACAGACGGACATTTTCCAAAGATGTGTTTTTAGAATTCAGTGAGGTCTAAAATGTGGGGATTAATCAAAATTTTGAGTTCGAATTTTTTGACGATTACTATACTTTCTCTATACTGCGTATACAGGGATGTAAAAATTAGCCAAAACGAGTAATTAAAATCGTAATGCAATTACTACACTTGACAATTTTCCATTTTTTATAAATGACTTGGAAGATTCTTACAAACATAGCCACTGCCTTATCTAAGACGCAAACACATTTTGTTATGTATAATAACACACATCTTATTATCGCTTCAGTTAAGCTACTATATACCGGTAAAACTGGTGATAGCGGAGTCCCATCACGATCTTTATGAAACCCCAAAGGATCATTTTCCGATTCGTTTTCCTTTGGTCATTTCGCCGAGTAAATCTGCTTCTTATCCTTCTGGGATTGGCGGTAACATCCAAGAATTTAAAAGTTTTTGATTAATGGTACTATTAATAAATGTTAGAATTTTAGTTTAAAATATTTTTTTAAAGTATCGACAGTTTAGATAGGATTATTTAAATTCAGATTCTATATTGCAGATATTTTTACAGTATCGTTTTTGAAAAATAATTCAACCACAGGTTTTTGAGGATCATTTTTTATACATTAAAAATGGTTGCGAAATTATGTAAATTCTAATGAACGATCATAGATAGATACATATACTGTACATCAGTGGATATAAGGAAATTCAAAGTTTTATTTTAAAGAAATATTCTAAGTTTCATTTGGTGCATTCAACATGAGTTCCATTTGTTACGCGAAAGACATCGAATCGGATGTTTTTTTCTTGCCACATATGAAATTATTTTTTGAATATTGAATTTACAGTTGTAATATTCGATCTTGCAGATATTAAAGAATAGCAAACATATTAGTACATAAACGCTTTATTTTATATATCCTTACATATGCCATATTTCCTAAACTAAGTTCATAAACAGTTTAGATGCGCTCAACATTTTACCTGAAGTACAAGGATGATCGGTGCTTTTTCCTTTGTACATGCAACCATGTTCTACAAAATTTTTGCACCAACTGTAAAACTGTTTGAGGACATAACCATTTGTTGTAATGGAACTATGGATTCATTTTTTTTTGTCAATTGCAGCATACAGAATAACTTTTCTTGATGCATATCCATTTTTTTAAGGTTTACTCTTACCTATATATGTATTAGTAATAATGTGTACAAAAAAGTGTATTTAATATCCTTACGACGGATAATTGTGAATACAGTAATTGAAACAAAAAATAGCGTTCTAACATATAGTTTTAAATATTCTTAAAAATCATGAAAACTAGAGAAAAACATCATAGGTAAATAAAGCTAGTTTTACCCAAAACCTTATTAGTTTTCACTTTAAAAAAGTTTAGTATTATATTTGTACTACAATATAATCCGAAATTGTCGAGGAAAAGCATTTGTTAATTTTTAATAAAATTTATTTCAAATTTTGCAAAACCTTCTATTAGCACTTTCATTCCAAGAAGTAACTAAGTGCAAAATTTGTTAAAACTAGATCATTAGCCCCAATTGAGGTATGAGGATGGTCGATAATTTTTAATTTGTACATGCAACCATTTTGTGCTAACTCTAAACCAGTGTATGAGGAGCCAACTGTTAGTCGCACTACAACAATAGATTCATTCATTGCCAATTGCATCATACAAAATAACTTTTCTTGTTGCGTTAACCATTTTTTCCTAAATAACAGCCTTTCTTTTACCGGGTTAATACGAATGTATAAAATAGCAAATATTCATACATCTACTGAAATGTTGTTTGTCTGTAATATCATTACAAATATCGTTCATTACAAATAAATATTTTAATCGTGCTCTTTTTTAGAACAAGTCTATAAAATTGAAAATGATTTTTAATTAAAATAGATTTCTAATAATCTGGATATTTTTTTAAACTTAATTATATCAAACCAAATATATTAAGAGTTTAATGTTAGATATCTAAACTTAACAAATTTTTTTTCCATTAAAGCCTTTATATGCATTTACAGTTCAATGACTTCAACTCCTCTCCTAAATGCTGCAGAATTCTAAAGCCAGATAATAACGTTTTAACATAAGCCAGTATTCACCCTAGAGATAGAAGTTATAACTTCGATTTCAGTTTCAAGTTTCAATCGCAGTCTATTGTCGGAAAGGGAAATTAAACCTGGACATCTCAGCGAAAGCCGAGTTGCGCACCAGCTTTTGGCATGAACGATGGGCTCTTGTCTATAGTAGACTCCGAGAGTAATTACATGCAATTAGTTTGGAGAGAGAGAATCGTGAGAAGGTTCGCGTGGGACGCGCGTACAATGAGCATATTAATGACTACTGGACTCTGTTTTCGGGAGATATTCATCAACAGGTTATACATGGAGAAGTATTTAGAAATTTCTGTACCCAGCGTTTTGAGCAGGATAATAGAAGATTTATAGAAGTGTTGATCGCACAGAATAGAAAGGTATGGAATATCATGCGAAGTGAACTACGATTAAGGGGAGAATGGACTTAAGCAAAAATGGACGAATACGTGAAGTTTTATTTTTACCGTTTCATCACTAAAATATATGTTTATATTCAACTAAAATAGTGTTATAAAATATATTGTTCAATAAAAGGAATATTTGAAGGGTTAAGAGGAAAAGAAAAGTACATCTTGATGACTTTTCACAAAATGATATTCTAATTAGATTTAAAGTTTGTTCCAGGTGTCTTAATTTTTGAAGAAGTTAGATGAAAATGGTAATAAAGATTTCAATGAAACATTTAAAGAAATTAGGATGTGCAATTTATGTTTCAAGTTTCTTTAGATAAGTCAATTTTAGTTCAGAAAAACATAAATTCCTATGAAAATTCAGTAAATGTGCATAAAAATATTTCTACAAAATTAGTATTTATTTGCAATTACAAAATCATACACAGTTTTGTTCCAAATAAATTTCTTTTGGGTAACAAAAAATAATAAAAATTAAAAATTAAGTTGCTTGGAGTATTTTTAAATTAAAAAATTATATCATTTAATTTTTAAAAATAATATATTTTGTTTTAAAATGTTTTTAAAGGAATTTGAAGTATTTATATTTTAATACATATGCATAAAAAATTTCATAACCCTAAGTGAATAATGTGCAAAAGTGTTTAGTAGAGTCTATAGTCCCCTTAAACAGTACATGCTTTGTATGATTTATGAATTTATTAGTACGAACATGATAATGTTTATGGCTGCATACTATTTATTATATTGTGTGTGCTGTATTGCTTATGTGACATAGATGATGAAAAATTCTTTCAAAACGTTCTATAATTAAGGAGACTGGATATAGTTCTAACAAATTTTGCGAATAGTTACTTCTTGAAATGAAAGTGGTAAAGAAAGATTTTACAAAACTTGAATTAAGTTTTAATTAAAATTAATTAACATATTTCTTTAATAATTTCGGATCATATTGTAGCACAAAAATAATATTACGCTTCTTTAAAGTTAAAATGTATAAGGTTTTGGGTAAAACTAGTTTTATTTACCCATGGTGTTCCTCTCTAGTTTTCATGAATTTTTAAGAATATATAAAACTATGTTACAACGATATTTTTTTTGTTTTAGTTACAGGATTCATATTTACCCTCGCTGCGACGATATTAAATACACATTTTTGTACACATTATCACTGATATATAAGAATAAACTTTACAAATTAATTATAGGTGAATCATAAATTACTGGTTATTGGTGTATTTTTGAATTAATTACGGGTTATTCGTATTTGATTTGAATTAGTGATTATTAGATATTCTTTGTATAATTGTTATAGAATATTATTTGAATTGCTGATTATTTGCATATTCTTTGAATATTGATGAATACAGTCTCCTTGAAATGGAAATATTATATTAAAAAGATGATTCTGAAGTATTATAAGACCAAGGTGAGATTAAATTTTCAAATTTTTTATTATTTTACTTATTCAACTGTGCTATTTAGTTTGAAGAAGATTAGTGCGGATATCAATTTGTAATAAAAGCATTAAATTATCTTTTTAAGGTTATTGAATTAAGGAATATATGTATTATAGGAATCATTAAGTATATGTTACTGAGATATTCAATATTACTAATTTATCTTGTTAAACCTGTGACGAAGTATGTCCAGTGAATACATATTGGAGAAAGAACATTATAGTTTCGATCCTCACAGTTCAGTTAAGTTAATAAAAATTACACAACAAATCATAAATGGGCAGTTCTTCAATAATTTACTGCTCGAGAAAATCGAGATGGGCTTAGGACTTTGTTTAAACGTCTCAGATTTCTATCTCAGTATTTTTTAAATGATGATGTCGCATCTTCCTTTGAGAGTGAGTTCATGACTCATGGATTTGGCTAGATATGCTGTATTAAGCGAGATAAGAGCCCATTTGTATAATTATCAATTTAACGATTTTTCAATTTAATATAATTTTTTAAAACAGAGAAATGATAATTATTAAAAGGAATTATGCGAAGCCGATTTCCCCTAATTCAGCTGAAAATACCACAGGGGATCACATTTTAAAGTTAAATGTTTCTCTCATTTTACTTCATTGTTTTCAGATTTCATTAATTCCAAATGATATAGGGTAATGAATATATGCCTATAAGAGTATAATAATGGAGAATTGTGTGTATGTGTCTGTTTTCGCTCTACAGACCATATTATTTGATCTGGAGATCCTAATTATGTAACAAATGTACTTCGGAAGGCTGAAATATACCCCATGAAGAGCTTATAAATATTACAATTGGCTCTATAGGTTAAAGATTCATGAACACAGTAAACAGAAGATGTGTAGGTCTATTAAAATAGCACGTTTTAATTTCTGTCACAAATTGATGCTAAAAATATTTTGTTGATGGAATAAATGAGTTATACATAAATGTTTACATAAAAATTAAATACAACTATAATTTCTGGCCAGTAGGATGGTTTCCAGCGGCGTTTAGCAGTCATTATAGATTTATTAGCTATTAAAGACATATAAAATTCGTTTCTTCTGATCAAATAGTTGATGCTGGAATATTCCTGATGCTGGAATATCAAGCCCGATACAGGAAAACCATATCAGATCAAGATTCCATCTTGAATCTGCTGTATGAACAAACGTAGAGCCCGTTAAGCTTACTTTTGTTAACCAAGCATTCTCACTTGATTCATCATGAAGTGAAACTAAAGATAAATGTCCTCATTGCTATCTGACTGAGATGCAAAATAAGAAAGTAAGTCTCGAAATAACTTTCGTGTGTTTTCATAAACAGAAGTTAATCCACTATAATAAATAATTTCAGACAACGTTTGTGTCCTAAAATCTCTATTAATTTTTGTAGGCGACTTTACATATTGTGCTAAAGAAGGATCAGCATATTAATGTTAATTTTAATCTTTAATTCCAGCATATTGCTCAAATTTCGGAAACATTTTCTAAATTTCAAATTTATATAGCTCTTATGTTTCGAGATTTTCTTATTTAGGAAATATGTTACAGCTTCAAATACTTCATAAACTTTCACTTCATTGTCTTTAAATGAAGGAAAATAAAAGCTGCTACTATGAGATCAAAATAATGCAGTCTAAATCCTTTCGAAATCCTTATAAATTCATTAATCTTCTTTCTTTCTTTTCTATTTTTAATTTTTTCTTTCTTCTTCAATTTTCATTAACTTTTTTCTTTTAAAGACGTAAATATTTTAAATAAATATTTATATATGTCAGCATAGTTGTTTCTCTCTCTATTGGAAATTATTTCCCCTACATATAGCTAATACTTTGGAAAAGACATTATATATATATAGACCCCATATTTATGCCATTTTCTCTATTATCTTACTTAAATGAGACTTTGTCTTGGAAATTTGTAACTGCTTTTATTCCATTAAGTGTCCAAAGTAAAACTTAGATGTTTATGCATTACTGGTTACTTTTGTATCGAAATATAGCGTCTATGAATTATTTATGCTTAAAATTACGATAATTCAACGCACCAATAATGCTCATGCCACAGTTAAGAGGTTAAAAATATTAAAACTTCATGGGTGTCAGAATTTATCAGTTCACTTAAGAGTTATACAAAACAAAATAAACTAGACTAGCTTGATTTAATGATATTCCAGCACACCTATACAGCATATAGGGGTTTAATTGTGATAAGAATACATATAAAAAAGAACTAAAGACAAATCAAATGGTAATGTTATTACTAGAACAGATCATTTCCGATCATGTTACAAGGTTCTTTAGGAAACATCCATCGCCTAACCTAAGCCACAGCCACATTCTTTTATGCATAATGGCATTGTATTATTATCAGAGTTAAGCTACTGGATGAGGAAAACTGGACGATTCTGGAACCAAATCACGATCCTTGCGGAAAATCAAAGGATCAATTCCCGATTCGTTTTTCTATACTTATATTACCAAAGAAAGCTGCTTCTTATTCTCTTGGGATTGGCAGAAATTGACGAAAAATTTGAAAATTTTGATAAATGGTGATATTATTCCTAATAAAACAATTCTTAGTAGAAATATTATCCAGATCCATATTAATTTGATAAATGCAGATATTAATCATTATAAAATTTCTTTGAGGGAAATATCTAAAATATCGAATAACAACATAATATATGCATGCAGATTTTTAAGAGAAGCATTTATTTAAATTTTAAATAAAATCAGTAATCTGTATTTTGAAATTGTATTTTGATTATTTTTTGAAATAGAAATACAATTCCATGTTTGATAAATCAGAAATACTCCTTAGTTTTCAAATGGAAAGATACTAAAATTTATCTCTGCTTATCCATTACAAATTGAATTCAAAATGATTTTTTTTTATTTGCATTGCAAGTATTTTTAACACTTTTTTATTAATTTGCTCTCTTGTTTGTATGTTCGGTACAAATTCTATAATCCAATTTTAACGTAACTTTCCGATGAACTGGAGGTTTGAAATTTTAAGCATTGGCCAGAATTGGATAACAGTGCAGTATTAATTCGCATTCCTGTCTGTTTGGTACACATTTTGAGATCGGGAAGCGGTTTAAAATAAATTGTACAATTTCAATAAAAAATAAAGACGAATAAGCAGAAAATATCTGTTTAAATAAAAATGAACCAAAAAGTGTAAAATAATTTCTCTTCACCCCATATAGATTGTCATTAGTACATTACATTTAGTACATTTTGCGATTGTTAATTTTAAAATTCACTCATGAATTTACAGGAAATCTATATCACTTTAGGAATTGCCTCTGTGTGGGGCTAGGGGAAATTATTTTATACTTTTTAGCCCCTTTTACAAACATGGCATATTAAAATTTACTCTACATAAATAATTGTTACTTTGACATAGTGTTTTTTTATACATTTTGACCTTTCATTCACTGAATTATTTTACCATCAATTTTTAAAATATATTTTTGAACCATTAGTTAAGATTTGGGACAGAATAACTCCAGGAAGAAAAAAAGCATTTTAATTAATTAAAATAATTTATTAAATTAATAATAAAATGTTAATATTATTTTTGGTGGATATCTGCTGCTTTCTATTGGAAAAACGTTCTTCGTGTCCTTTCAAAAATAGTCATGTTGTGAAAATATCAGCAGTAACTTTAAAGTAACGACGGTACATAAAGGTTAAACCAGTTTATCAATTCATATGACAAAGATAAAATGAAGTTCTTTCTCTGCTTAAATTGTCTAATAATTCGCATTTGTTCTCATTAAAAATTATCTAGTTGTTTCTTTTTATTAAAACAAATTTTATTTTCCTGTACATAAAGTATCAAATCGTTGTAATCATAAAAATTGATTTCGAAATTTCCATGAATCTCCATGGTTTTCAACTCCCCCGAGATTGATATATAAATAAATATAAATGAAATTTTTTTGAGTATTATAAGTGGAAAATGTAACGAATTGGAATATCGAAATTCAGTATTGGTCTTTACTTTTAAGTCGTGCATCTCTAATCAAATGTGCGATTATAATCTATTAAAAGGAAGTCTATCTATCCATTTTCCTTTACTCGAATTTCAAAAGACAATGAGGAAAAATGATTTGAGTTTTATCTTGTGAAATATAGAAACGAGTTTAATTTCAAACCCATTGCTTTAAAACTTTCACCACCTTTAGGTAATCTGATAGTATATATAAAAAATTAATTTAAAATCTTAAACTAGAAAAATGTATTTTAGTTTGTAGTTATTAAAAATAGCATTGTAGATATGTAAAAAATTATGAATGCAGTGAATCAAAAGAAAGCTTTATTACAACAAAGAGCATATTCGATTCTGTATGCACTGTACGAAAAAGTGAAACACAAAACTCGCCGCTCATTATGTAAGAAAAAAGAGAATACTTTTGATAGTTAAATCTTGATATGATTTCAAAACCAATCTTCTTTTCAGTCTAATCTTATCCAGAAAATGGATAGTTTTTGTTCCAATTTTTTGGAAAGAGTATATATTTTAAATACCTTAGTTTTAATAAGAATACGTTTTTTTACACTCCTTCCCCCGATAGTAAACATAATTTATCATCAATAAACTCTCACCAAAATGCTTATAAAGCCGTGTTTATATTTCCGAGTCTTAATTAGTTTAACTTCCATGTCCCTAGCCAGTTCTTAATACTGATTGGCAAATTAAGAGCTCTTTCATGTAAGATTTTTTCTCCTTTAGCAACTACCTCTCTCGAAGGCTGTTGATCTAGACTATTTCTTTTGGTACTTTCTTATTTTCCTAAGGGAAATAGCTTTCCCCCGTCTAGATTAGTTTAGTTTCTATGCTAAATAAGTAAATTATTATTTCGCAAGTTTTCAGGAAATCACCTTTACTTTATATTTATGAAAATAAAAAACGTTTGTTTTATTCATAAAGCTGAAAATTATAAAAAATGAGATTGTACTATCGACATTTTTCCGCTCGGAGAAAAGAAATTTCCCTGCAATTTAATGTATTTCGATTATTCTCTCACGTTTAATCCCTCATGAAGAATGGGTGATGCTTATTGCTTCAGCGATCTCAATTTATGTACAGGGTTATGTCCTAAAAGGTTGTTAACAAACTTCAAAGACACGTCAATCACCAATTAATAATCACATCAAAATTATTTTTGCAATAATATCGGAAATGCAATAGAAGACTTACTTTAACAAGGAGCTCATTGTCAAGGAATTAAATACGAAGAAAACGCTTACACCAGATAAAGCACAGAATAAGGTTTAATGAAATGCAATCTCATTAACCTTTTGCAATCGGAAAGATAATTCGATACATAATTATTCACTTAATACATGCACCTGTTTATAACACGCACAAAAAACGTACATGTTACTGCTTTAAGTTGAGTTTCTCTGAAAAAGGAATCTACATCATTTTAACATTCTGTAAATATTTTTAACAATTAAAATTTAAAAAAAAATTCAAAATGATACACCTACTTGAATGGTGGCTGAGAGAAAACATTCGACTGTAAAGGGTTAAAGCAGAATAATCCGATTATATGAGTAATAATATGCGAATTGTGTATGGCTTTATATGTCAAGTCCTTTGAACACTTATTTTAAATATTTCGAAGGCTTGCTGATTATATTGTCGATACCGATTTGTAATGTAGCTATTCAGACAACTAAATGGGTATTGTAAAAATATATTCCATGAATTACATTGCTTATTATATCTGATGTATCTCTTTCATTTACTTAATTCAATGACAAAAAAACAAAAACAAACAAAAATAAACAACCTCTTTAGTACTCACCCCCAATGCATTTTTAATCCCACGTGTTTTTGCAAAAGTGAATGGCTTTGATGAACATGCCTATCTTAAACGTTTGTAAACTTTTCACAATGACATTCAACTGGTGCTGAGTTTAAGTATTACTTAGTCTATTTCATATTAGCCGCCTTTGGCAACCAGTTGGTTTGCTGAAATTAAAGGCTAAAAAATGCAACTAAACAATTTATATCGCATGGCCTTATTGTCTTCCTCAGCAAAATATTCTTTGATTTCAAATTTTGATAAATAAATAACTTACTATTTTAAAAACTGTACACCGTTCTGTTCATTGTTCTGTACATTTCTTTAATTTTCTATCTCTATGTTTTTCTTTATATGGTTATTTAAATGAAAGGCATAGCAGTATTTTAAAAAAATCCTTTAAAATTTTTCACCATTGAAGGTTAATTGTAAATGCAACGAAATATAAAAAAAATATACATCATGCTTTTCACTGGAGCTTAACTTGAAAAAATAAACCGATTCTTCAAATATTGAGCCTAAAAAAGGGAAAAATAACCGTGAAAAATTAATAACAACTATGAAAAATAATTTTATTCTGCTTTACCGATAAAATATATAATTTAAAATATGTGAAAATTTCAATATATATATATATATAACAAAAAAAATAAAAAAATTATTGATAAATGTTTTCAAATTTTCAGATGATGTAAAAATCTTTTTGATGCTACAATTTTATTTCAAATAATTGTGGTAAAACCAAATATCGCACAATTAATGATTACTTAGCATTCTGAAATCGCTCTGATGGATATATCAAGGGTAAAGCATGATATCTGTAGGTTAAACGCACGCACCACACACGTACACACCATTATTAGTAGAGATGAGCGAATTTTAAAGACAAGAAAAAGGTCTCAATGGATAAATACTTTATATGTTGTTGTAAGGCATTTTCAATCAAAAGTCCTTACAGATTATTGCAGTCCAAGATTTATTTGGTATAAGCTTCCTTATTCGTATCATCCAAAATTTATCTTACTCATCAAATAAAGTTTTCTTAAATGGCGCATTCTCTGTGATACAAATATTATTTAAATAAAGGAATTAATGTTTATGTTACATCAATGAGAACGTTGTTGCCAACGGCTAAAAGCAGATTTCCAGTAACTATGTATAAATCAGTTGCCATAAATAGATATCTACGACAATAATTCGAAATAAAGTGTAATGAAAAGCTCTATTATAAGATTTTTGTTATATGTAAGAAGTTTGATGTTAGATGCAATAGATAATAATAAAAATATTCATTCATGCAAACAAAATTTTTATAATTTATATGTATTTATAAAATTAAAAGTCGATTTATTTGTTTGAATCTGGTATAATTCCACAACCCTGCGCAGAAATCGAACGAAATTTGCAGCATAGGTTACTTTGGACATAGAAAAATTAAGTCCGTTATTAAATACAATTAGACCTATTTAAGCGGTGTGAAATGAGAGTAAAGCGATATTACGTTTTTCTCTCATAATTTCGCCGCATATCCTCTCAAAAATTAAAATCGCGGTGACCTGGTGGTAAGATGTCGGCTTTGGAACTGGAGAATTTCAGGTTCGAGATCCGCTTTCACCGAAGAACCGTCGTGTAATTGGGTCTGGTGCACATCAAATTCGTCCTCCGGAAAGTTTGGAGAGGATGGGCGCCTTCTAAGGTGTCATCCTCGTCATATGACAGCGGTTACAAATTACGAGGGTCGTCGCACAATAGCCCGAGTGTTGCTTTAAATCGGGAAGTTAATATAATTAAACTAAACCTTTCAAATAAAAAAAAGAGCATTTAAGAAGCAATTTCATTTCCATAGGAATTTTTAAATTTTTAATCAGTTTTTTATATTATTTGAACAAAATTTATATCAATTTCATCATTTTATAGAAATACTAGCCGCCTTTGGCTACCAGCCGGTTCGCCAGTATTACCGCTCGCTACAATTTTCAATTAAATATTTTAAGTAACTGGTCTCTTAAAAGATTCTCAAACAAAACATTTTTAATCTTCAAATTTTGATAGTCATACCAAACTTATATTGTTTAGATCGTTTCGTTCAATTTACTATATATATTTTGCTAATTT
>JAPMOR010052010.1:102685-125469 GCA_026543865.1 Argiope aurantia | reverse complement strand
TTTTTTATATTATTTGAACAAAATTTATATCAATTTCATCATTTTATCGAAATATTAAATTTGCTTCACTTTCTGCTCTTCCCAATATTCAAGTACCTATTTCAGATATTTTTGTTTTTATTACGTGTAATAAAAACAAAGATTTTAATATGGGAGAGCAGCAATACATTATTAAGCATTACATTTTAAATTTATTGCTGTTTTTTTAATGTTTAAATGAATTTGTCCCTATTTAGCATTTTTAAACTTTTTAAGGGCACAGATGACATATTATCTGTATTCAATAGCAATTTATCCGTTTTACAAGGAACATAATTTTTTTTTGAAATTTGTAAGTTTTTATTGCATAAATTTATGTGCATATCTTCTCAGTAGCTTTAGAGCCATGCTTTAAAATACTTCAACGGATATTTATTTTTAATTTTGCTCTTTCAACTAAAAATTTTTGGCATCTTATTAACTGTATAATTTTTAGAATCCTGACATTCTTTGCTAATGTTGATCGTTCTTGCCATATCATCAGGCTCAAAATCTAAGTATCAAGTTTTGAAAATTTAATTAAATGGTATATTTGAATATAGACTCTTGGAATAGAACAGATATGAAAGCGAATCTTAAAATCTACCCAAAACAATTGTTTTTGTAAATATATGATTATCGATTTTTTTAAATTAATATATGATTATGCGCGGATACATTCTTCAATGTATATGTAGCACTTAGCTTTGTGAATTTTCTTTTTCTTTTTTCTTGCATGTCACTATAATTTGTAATTCTCGGAATTCAGTTTTTTTGTGGCAGTTTGTATGTTGAGATTTACGTTGTATTATTATACTGAGTATTAAATCAAAGGTCTGTTATCTGAGACTAAAGAACCTTTAACACTAGGTTTACCACGGATTCATTTTGCCCCATCTGAGAAAACTTTTCGTTAACTTTCTTCAAGAAAATTATTGCCATATTTTGTGAAAATTTTAATTAATTCTTACTTACATTTATAAAACATATAATCATAAATCTTTTTTTTTCAGTTTCGGAGGAATGTATTAAGTATACCTACTTTTACCGAAAGGGTCATCTTGACCATTCGAATAAATATTGTTCAGAATACATGCATTTATATTTAAATATGTAACGACTTGGTAGGGATGCACATAGATATAGGTATAAATATAGAAATAAGTATGTGTTAGTAAAATGTGTGTGTATAAGAAACAAGAAGCCGAAAGTCAATCGGATAGAAGCTGTTACAGTTTGTTAGTAAGAAGACGTGTGAGTCAATGTTTTGGTGGAAGAATAGATTTTCTTGAAGACCTAGATTAGAAAATACTTTTTTTTAGTAAATAAACACAGAGGAACTATCTTTTCATCATAACACACCTCAACAAATATATTGAAAATATAAGTTTTTCTACTTTAACTCCATAATAGATAGGGCAATTTTTATTTTTTCTAATTAAATACCGAAAGGAGCCATTTTTACCCCCATTTGATAGGAATAGGCATATGCCAACTCATGGTAAACCTAGTGTTAATTTGCCCTCTTTAGGCTGTGTTAATCCTTTAAGATAAAGTCTCTTTAAAAAACTAGATTGAACTTAGAAACTCAATTCTTTAACGGCCAATTAGATGAAGGTGAATTCTTAGAGATCTAAGCAGTCTAATATATATTAAATTGGGGGCTAAAAATACCGTTCTTATCCGAAATCTTTAGATTACAAATTAATTATGGTTTAGGCTTTTAAAACGCTTTTAAGGGGGTGAATGCGTCTTATATTTTTATAACTCACTTTTACAAAATAGATAAATACAAATGAATCCGTGGGTAATGAAGTTAGTCTCAAAGGCATACTGATAATTTATCACCACATTTTTCCTGATAGTGCAATAAAACTAATTGACAAAAATTTAAAATTAATGTCTATGTGAAATCAGTATGCCTTTGAGAAGTTTATAATCAAAATGAGTTTATGAAAAAGAAAAAAAAAGTTTGGGTGTTTCAGTGCGCCATCTAAGTTCTTGTCATAGTAGAATGGCTAAAGACAAATCGAAAGGAACCAGCTATTCAGAATTGAAAACTTCATTTTGATAGAATCTAAGATGAGCTAGAGTAACTGTAGTAAATACTCCGTTTAGTACTGCTGAAGACTGTTAAGTAGGTTCATATCTCATGCCTGAGCGTCTGGGAATATGAAGATAACGAACGTGTCTGGGGAAATTTTTCATAGAACTTTTGGATAAACAAAGAGGGAGTGTATTACTGTGGTGTGAAATATGATAATAGGGCAAACACCTCAGCCATGATGTTAATCAGATTTGAAATGTGGTACTTGGACAATTGTGGATCAGACATAGGATTTTAAGGGGCTCATAAGTCTGTTATCTTGCTTTAATATTTTTGGGGAAAGTTTTGTCGCATGGCATTCCCATAAGCAAACGATTTACAACATTAAATCAGCCTGATTGGTATCCCGAAAACTTTCTTTCTCTAATAAAGACTCTTTATAAAAGATATTGTTACAAAATTTTCTACAAATACCGTAAATCAATCGTAATAAAGCAGCGCCTTTAATCGCTAGTTTAACAGTTTGCTTCCTGTATAATCGTCTCAATTCTTACTTGTCGGCGACTCCGACTACTCTCACAAACCACTTCTGATGATACACACGACTTCCTCGCAACTTGTGAGTGCCTGTCTTATATAGTTCCGGGAGGCGGGGCTAGAATCTTCCAGACCAATCAGGGCGTATCTGGGTGTATCTCGGTTCTTAGTGGATGGATCGTGAAAGTTCTCAAACTTTCCAGTATTATCCATTTAGTTGCCAAACTCGCCAAATTCATCGCTAAGCCGCCAAATGTTCGCCAAGCTCAGCACGCACAGGACAGATCTTACAAAGGCTTTAGCGGTTTTTCCCACGATGATACTATTCGTGCCGGGTAGCAAAATTACAGATTTGTAACATTTTTCGCTACAAGTCTCTGGAATACTTTCCGAAGGTTATTCAAATGTCCGTCCTACTACTATGATGTCATCTAAATACACTAAACAGGCTTCAGACGATATTCCACTTAATACTGTCTCCATTAGTCTTTCGAATGTTGCAGGAGCATTACGTCCGAAAGTCATTATCTTGAATTGCCAAAGGTCTTGTCCGGTGGTGAAGGCTGTCTTTTCTCTATCTTCAGGTCGGATCTTTACCTGCCTGTATCCACTTTTCAAATCCAGCGTCGTGAATCGTTGATTACAGATTTGTAACAATATTATCACAGAGAACGTCTTGCATGGCATGGGCATACCATAGTTAACATTTCTTAACCTTTGGGCGAATTTAGCATTTTTACTGAATCTATCGTGCCAATCTTGGCGAATTTTTTAGCGATTACTCCTTGGTGTATGGCTAATAGTATCCAAAGTCGAATTTGAGTTTTAGGTGCGTTTTCCCCAGCTGACTGAAACAAATTTTTGACCCAAATCTACACTTGTCGTCACAAAATCCTGTACCAAATTTGATATATTTAAATTATTAAGTTTTTTAGTTATCACATTTATATGTTTCTGAAAGTAAAGACTGGCAGTTGGTCAACCCATTGCTGGATTTGGGACAAACTTTTATAAATACCCACACTATAGATGTTAAATCTGTGAACCGAATTTTATCCATCTAGCTCTTTTCGTTTTGTAGTTATAGTGATAATTTATATTTGAGCGGCTGGACAGGCAGACTTCTTCAGCACGAATTTTGCTCAAAATGTAATATAAATTGAATAATTTGGTATAAAGGTCATATACCAAGTTTCATTCATCTAACCAAAAGCGTTTTTGATTTATGTTTTTCGTAGACAGACATACGGACATTTTCCAAAAATGTGTTTTTTGAACTCGGTGAGGTCTAAAAGGTGAAGACTTGTTAAAATCTGGAGTTCGATTTTTCACAATTACTATACTACCTATACGAGAAAGTAAAAATCCGACATTACAATTAACGTGCTTGAATACTTAAATTCAAATTCTTATCTCAAAACCTCAGAAATATTATTAATTTATCACTTTTTTTAAAGATATTTCTTATCGGCATTCAGTAGAAATTGTTATTGTACCTCATGTTACAGAAAAATATTCAAATTTTCACATCAACCGTTGATGAAAGATTAAACCTTGCTTTATAATCCTAAAAGCGGCACTATTCTCCACATAATGGTTCGTCTTTTAGGCGTAATGTAGCGGCGAAACTGAAGCATTGTACTGACATTTCGATGTTTCCAGCCATTGAGTATCTTATTGAAACTTCCTTTCATCCAATTGGTGAATTTCTATGGATCATGGCAGCTTCATTTTCAAACGATTGAATCTCAGATTTTACACGAATTAGCTTTATCTTACACACCATTGATACAGGAAGTAGTTGAGTTGACATTATGAATGTAGTTGGGCAGTTCATCTATATGTATGTGTCGAGTTAAAAGGTTGAAATGATTTACCGTATTTATATAAAGTATCGTTATTTCTTTTTTAATGAGATATGCTTTTACATATGATTTGAAAATGAAATTATAGCATTCCTCTAATACTATTAATGGAATAAAATTTTATATTTCTGTTTTCTAAAAGCTTACAAATTCTGATGACAGAAAGTTATGAAATTAAAAAATTAGAAAATGGGAGTAAAACAGAGAAAAACGTTGTTTGCACAAGACTTTTGGTTTCAACACTGTGTCTCTATGAACGATTAGATGCTGAAATGTGAAAAATAAGCAAATATTTTGAAAATAAAATTCAAAATAGTTTGAGAATTTAAAGTCACATTTTTTTAAAATCGAAATTTCTAATTTATCTTAGGTTAGGCAAAAACAATGTCCATTAATATGACCACTTACCAACATAACCAAAAAAATATCTCGAAATGTTTGTAAAACTTAGCTACATTTATTGAACTATCGCCCCAGTTTGGAGTTCAAATTAGTGGGGCATTTGAGGACAGTCTTCATTAGTTTGTTCCATAGTCGGAAAAAAGGGACTTGCAATTCGACATACTCCCTGACACATTGTCAATAGAATATGAATACTGTACTGTTAGATTCAACTTACTTTAAGTTTATAAAGATGAGGATATTTATTGAAATTCTATCTTAACACTAAACATACCATAACCGGTCAAATGACTGATTATGAGCTTTTGCATCAAAAATGCGCATATCATCTTATTGCTTTTTCACATTTGACTGCGTGACTTTTTCTAAGAATTATATGCAGTCATTATTCTATTATTTTTATTTGCATTTTAAGTAATACTTGTCGTATACCGTTTTTTACCACAACCGGTCATTTGACCGGGAGAACAATTTAATGCTTTGTAAGGTTATCGGATCAAAAATTATGATGTAATGCATATTTAACGTATTGTATTCAGTTAGTTGCACATTGATTTAGAAATGTGCCTGTATTTTGTACAAGCAAACAACAGACGAAAATATCTCGAGACAAGATTTTTTACTCCAGTTAGCAGTAGAACTTGCCGCCGATTTTCGAAAAGCCGTGAATAACCAAAAGAAAAGTCAAATACAAAACGATAAATGCCTAATTTTTTTACAGATTCTTATCAATGTAAAACATGTCAAAGAGGATATTGTAGCGAAAATAAAACCATCAAAATTTGTACTAAATGTGAAAAATACGTTTGCGAAAAATGTACAATGGAAACTCCCTGTATATGAAAAAAAAAATGCTATAAACAATGAATTAAAAATTCTTATTCTTTGTGTTTGTAACACATAGAAATTTACAAGATACAATTTTGCTTAATTATAATGAAGTTAATTTGTTTATTTTCTTTCTAGAATTCATATTTCATACATTCAATCAGGAAACATAAAGTCAGGTCATTTGACCTATTATGGTAAAAATAGGTATTATTAAGTGTTGGTATGTTTAGTGTTATGTGACACCCTGATCACGAAACAAAAATTCTGCCAACCGTGTTACCATTATAGTTCTTCTGTTAAAATAGAATAACTCTAAGTTAACTTATCTTAGTTATTTATATAAACCCGAGTTATTCTAGTTCGGCAAAAGACAAATCTTAGTACTTGCCATTAAAGGGTTTTTTTTTTACACCAAGTTGACAGTACATGTAAAATATCCACTCTAATCGTCGACCAATAGATAATTCCTAAACCGTTAGAGATTAGCATATACTCTTAGTTAAAGAAATAATTTAAATGACGCAAAAAAAAGTTTTATTGTTGGAGTTAAAAAAAAATACGTTGTTAATGTAATGAGGAAATCTTTTTAAGGAGCAATTTTATATAATCCCTGGTAAAGCATTTTTTAAATTAAATTTCTCACAATAGGATTGCATAATAAAGAGTGTCTGTGAAAAAATCGGGAACCAAGTACATATTATTATGAATTTGTAATAGTGGTTCCTTGCGTAGTCACTTTCATGATAAGGAAGAGAGTTTTACAGATAGCTCCAACGAATGCTGAATGGATGCCAGACTTCCGGGCTAAGCAATAATTTTTGTGTCACACCAAAGATCAAAGGAATTACAAGAATATTGGTGATAGATCTATTATGACTCAAGTTTCGTCGATAGTTTCTAGAAATTTCTTTGCCTGTCACGAAACTATGAAAGAACAAAAAATCGAGTTGCGCTCAAGCGAGTAGTCAAGTGAACTCTCTCTGAGTGCTTTGTGCTATTATGACTGTTCATTATTAAATTGAAGCTCCTACATTGATGTTTTCGTATGCATTCCATCTGAGTTTGCCTACTATGAATTTGTGCTTTCGTATAGAATAAAGCGCTGTGAGTCTCTTGGATATTTCCGCCTTACAATCCAGAACCTGATTTTGGATTATTTTCCGTAATGGTATGAAACGTAGTCGAAGAAACTAATTTTATGTGATAGAGATAGTTTTGAAAGGAAGTGAATTTATAAATTAACGAGAACTCTTTTATAACATCAAGTTTTACAGTTATGGTAACCATTTTATGCGAATTTAATTTGAAACTAAATATTCTGTCGTTCATATTGCATTTTTGTTAACGCAGGTTTTTACTTATAAATATGATATATTTTAATCAATTCTAGTGTTTTAAAATCTCGAAATGAATGTTCATAATACGGTTGCAAGAAAATAAGGGAAACCTTACTACCTTTTCATACTTTTACAGAATTTTAAAAGCTGTTTTGTGTTGTTATATTAACTTTATTATTTTCCCTAAATCCAACATCATGGTAATTAATAAATGTTTTTCAGTCAGAAGAAGAAATGATAAACATCACTGTAACCTTGATGTTAACGTATTTGCATTTTCATTAAATTTCAAAGAAGTTTTCAGAAGATTAATATAATTACCGTTACTGCGCTTAAATAGAAAATTTTAATAACATGATGAAAATTGCTTCTGACAGGCAATGCATTTTATTATTAACCATTAAGTTCTTGTCAAATTTGCCGATAGAAAATAAAGTAATTTGTTTACAAAAAAAATTGACCAAAGTTATGAATTTATTAAAATTCTTCTAAGAAAGTGACTTGTTGAATGCTCCAATTAGAATATTTTTACTGACTCTATCTTTGAAAAATTATGTGGAAATAATATCCGAGTTCATTCACAAAATAGAATCTTAAAAGGTAATGGTTCTTTCTTCTTTAAAATTATTTTTATTTAAAGATCGTTAAAATATATCTTTTACAAGATGTTGGCAAAAGATGGCAAGAAATATGTAAATTCTAAATCCTTCTTTATATGCTGTAATTAACTCGACTTATTTCACGTTTACAATAAATAAATAAATAAAAGGTTCTGAATAAGACTCTGGTGTAGCATTCACTAGATCCGAATTCCGTCCTGGGCTAATATTTTTGTTTTTTAAATTTTTTTATATAAATTAATTTAACAATTTACGAACAGTTTTAATTAATGTTTTAATTTTTTTGCAAAAATAAATTTCTATTCTCCTAATTTTTTGGATTAAAATTTAATTTTTAGAAGAAAAATAATTATAAATATGAATGCAATTTTTTAAACTTTTCAGAATTACTTAAATTTACAATTTAAAGATTAATATGATACTCATTTTTTGTATAGAAAAATAAATGTATTTTCTCTTAATTACCTAAATTATATATTTTTTTAAAAAATTAAAAATATAAACACGTTTTTCTTTAAAAAATTATTCAAATAAAATTGCAGACAATATTAAAATACAACTCTTTTATCAATCAAAAATAAATGTTCATTCACCTAATACTTGAATAATAATTTTATTTTTAAGCAGGAAAAATAATTACAAATATAACTTAAATGCTGTTAAATTACTGACATCATAAAAATTTCATTAATTTTTTATTATATGCAAGTGACAGAATATTAATTATAGTAAAAGCATTTCTAACAATAACAATATTATATTTTGACATCTTGCACAATTCATAAATGATTATCTACAACGCATTATTAGTATATAATCATTAGGACATATTAATACAAATATATACTAATAATTAACACATTATTATTATTTTATTAGTATATAATTCTTATTATTAGGCAACGTATTATTGGTATTTAAGCTATTTGAGGGCCATTTTCTCGAAATTGACTGGCTGTTGCTTTTTAATATTTTCGCGAATGAACATTCTAAATGTATACTACCATTGTACTAAATCTTATCCCGAACTCAATTTTCAACCTCATTCCCTCCTCTTGTAAGTTATTCTGGGAGATATGAAACAAGGAGATTTGTCAATTTTTTTTGATGATTACAATACTTACTCTATACTTCGCCGCTAGAAATTAAAAGTCACAAGAGGAATCAATTTTCCCTTTGAAGTATTGATCGCAGAGCAAGCTATTTATTTATATTATGCAGATGATTGTTGAGTTTTCCTGTTATTTAATTAGCGATTAGCTGTCTTCTGTTGTTTTCTCAGTGCCTGGAAGTTCTTTACTTTATGTACAACTTGACTGTGTTTTTGTGTTCTATTCTCCATGTTTCCTGGATTATTTTATTAAAAGAAGAAAGCGTAATCTTTCATATTCTGCTTATTGGATTTTTCACTGTGTACATATTGGACGTTTCTGTATCAATACCATCCAATTTAACTAGTTCGAATAACCGATCTCATTTGAACTCAATGTCAAAATAATGATGGATATTGTTTAAATTATACTGGATAGTTCCAAGCTCAGGAAATACAGTTTATTCGATAACATAGGAAGTAATTTCTAGTTGTAGTAATGAGAATTATCGACATTTGATCCCTGTGACTTAGGATAATTGTGGCAGAAAAAGTGGTCGAAAAGATCATTCCAATTTTCGATTATTTACTTTTTGTGTATCAATCATCTTCAAAGAACAGAGTTACGCAGAAATGATAATCTATGTAATGAAAATGGTAGACATAATTTTCTTAACGAATTTTCAAGAATAGCGGAAAAAATAATTTGTTTCTATTGAGAAAACATTTTACAATCGAACTGTCTTTTATCTAGTCCAATAAATATTATATTAAATGACAAATTAAAGGAAATAAAATAAGTCTGTTAAACATAATATCTGAAAAGGAGTGATGAAAATGTTAATAGCCCATAATTAATGGAAAACTATATAAAATTCACATATTAACAATAAAGTAGTTGTTTAAGTTTTACTCAATTAATTTTGGTGAATCCATTCAAACCTTAAGTTTTTTTTCAGAAATCGGAGTTAATTAAAAGAAAATGCAATAATTTAACCTTCAAATATTTCTTTACAATAAATTATCGCCCCGTTGAATGAGGTTTAATATCAGTACAATGATAGATAGAATGAAAAAGCAAAATATGTTTTTTAAAATGAATTGTAAGGTAGTTAAGATTTTTCCAGTAACATAATGATATTTTTTAACTTCTTTTTGAAATAATTGCTTAAATATTTAAAGAGACGCTAACTTAAAATTTTTAATGTTACTTTACTAATATAAATATTTTCCTTGTCTGCTTATTTAATTAATAGAGCCGTATAAATATAATTTCTTTTACAGTTTAATAGAATCCATAGAGAAATTTTTATCCAGATTTTTATATCGCTCATTTCAATGCATTTCACAAAAAAAAATACAAGTGCTTTATTTTTAACTCCTTAATCAGTTTACCCGTATGCCATGCGTCCATCGATTTATCTTATTTTGCCTCTTTTAAACAACAATTAAGATCTTCATAATTTTTATAATGCCATACAATAATTACATAGAATAAATAAAATCTCAAGTATTCTATATAAATTCTCAATTGGGAATGTTTTGTCGTTTTGATTCAAAGTTGAAGATTTCATCTAATTTCCTGGTACAGAAAATAAATCAGTGAAGATGTTAAGAATGTTGTTTCCTTCAATGTGGGCTGATCGATATAATATAATATTGCTTATTTGTATAGTCACTTTTTTCTTGATAGCAAAAGTTTCTTTTAAAATTACATTCGAATTTACAGGGATTTTCATATCACTAATTTAGAAACATTTCGCCAACTAAAGCTTAAGAGCAATGTTTTTTTTCGAATACATTCATTTATTTTGCTCTACGAAAATTTTCCCTTCTTAACTCCTAAAGGACAACCATTTGATCCAACGTAGTCTCATCTACAACAGCCCCTCTTCTACAAGGTTTTGTACCATAAAAAAACAGCTTTAAGCAATAGCCAGAGAGGGAAAAAAGACATGAAATATTCCCCATAGATGCCAATCTGAATAATCGCCAAATCCCGTTTGGCGCGTCGATGCGAAGGACATATCGTTTAAAGTGACAGCATCGGTTTTCTTGCGTTTAGTTGGGGGACTTTAAAGTGACGGCTTCGGATTCCTCCAATGACAGCACTCGAGGGTAAAAAATGAACAAGTAAATCCTGGCTCTTTCCGAAGAAGTAATTTAAGAAATTGTCTTTGCCTTAATCTAAAATATTTCGACCTTGCGAAGCATTGGTACGTTTTAACTTGACAGTATACTTTTTATTGTCGTCAGACCGAGGGGAAAAAATTTCTGTTTTTGGTTTTCGATATTTTTTTATTACTTGCGATGAAACTATTATATTTCGATGAAAAAGGGTTTTAACTAAAACCACTTCTTACAAGAGAAGTGAGGAAAAAAGTTAATCCGAGCAATATTGATAAGGAATTAAAAAAAATCTGGAGATTGAATGAAAAAAAAATTATCTTTCACAGACTTTCTTTTCTTTTTTTTAGCATTTTTTCGAACCAATCAAATGAAGTGAAATAAGTTTTCCTCATTCTCAATTCGATTAATATGATTGCACCAAGCTTACAGTGTAAGTTTACAGATATGTTGCTTTTCCAAGGTCCATTGATTTCATCAATACAAATTTGTGTCTTTAAAGCAATAAATCATTCATTGTGATGATTTGTTGAATTAAATTGATCAAAGAGTAAGGGACATTCATATTTTTTTAAAAAAATTGTAGCTCATTTGCAAAGAGTCAATTATTCTTCAGAACTTCCACGTTGAAAATTCTCTATGTACAAAGGGGGATTGTGAGAAAGATTATGAATTTTATAATTGCAGTTTAAAATACTTTATATCCAAATTTTAATATCATTAAATAATTTAAAAAGTATTATAAAATTTAACCAATTGTTCTCAAATGGATTTCATTACGATAGTCTACTCCTGGCTCAAAAACGTTTTAATTTATGTCAAATGTAGATAAAAAGTTTAACCCTTAGCACTCTACAGGTGTCATTACGTTATCACAATATTGCGTTACATGCGTACTTTAGGCTCCAAACACTTCTATTCAAACAATACAGGTAGACATTTAATAAGATTCCAATTTCTGATTTTGGTGAAAGGAAGTTACTACATTATAATCATGAATAAAAAAATGAATTGTGCATTTTATACCTTAAATATGCATGTAACTCAATATTGTCATAACGTAGTCAGTGGAGTGCTAACGATTATATTTAAACAAAATACTAAAGAACAAAAATGTGTTAAGGGAAAAAATTCTCTTAATAATGATATGGCCAAGTGTCGCTTCGGTATTACACAGTTTTCAGGAGTTCTAAAATTATAACTTATTTCTAACTCGAATCCTTCCAAAATCATAAAACTTTACTTTTTTATTTGTAAGTTTACATCTATATAATATTACATTGAAATATTCGAATTATTAACTATTTGTAAGAGCTTGATATTTATTTTCTACCACAGAGATACAGATAAAGTTAAAATATTCTAGAAGAATACCAGAAGACTACGAGCTTGTGATAATGAAGTATTAGAAAATATGGTAAAATTCTTATCGAGCAAAATGAAATGTGTATCATTAATTTAATTCCATTCATTATTTCAACTAAGTGCTTTATTTCCTTGGGGACAAAAGACAATACTGTTTGCACCAGATTCACATAAAGGCACTTACTGAATTGGCTATCAGAAAGGTATCTTTCCAAAAAAGTAAATTTTTCCTTCGTATTCAGAATAGAATCAATACGATTTGAATACTAAGACTACATTTTATTATTATTTTCATTAAGTGTATCATTGTAAAACAAATTGGAAAAATATTTGAAGCAATATCAAACGTAAACCCTTGAGATGGTGCAAAAAGCTCTTAATGTGTAAGAGAAAGCAATTCTTAATTTTGCATATATTACAATAATTTTATTGAGAAATGTGTCGCTCAGACCAAAAAAAAAAGCATTTCTCTAAAAGCAATAATTAAACTTTTTTTAATGGATATCATCAACGAGCGAACCTCTCATACAAATGAAATATCTAAATTATTTCTCAGCCAGTAAAGCTTTAACCACTTCCATTAAAAATCTTTTGGGACTCATTAACTTAAGTGTAGGAACGTTCTTTAGATTTTAATCACTTAATTTTTTTTTAAGAACGTAGATAAACAAATGATAGTGTTTATTTATTTTTTAGCGGAATCGATACAGTTGTAATTTTTTTTCACATGTTTAAAAAGTGGTTTCGGGTTCCACAATGAGGATTGAAAAAAAATCTGGATTCTGAGGTTCGTTTTGAAACAAATTAAAAATTTCTTTCTTTTATCTTTTGGAATAGAATGCACATTTGGCGCAGATGTTAGAACAATAAGAAGTGGAACGAAGTTGATGGAGCAGTAATGCCTTAAAAAATTTCTGAAGTATTTGTTTGGCTGGATAGCTATCTTTAACCTTAATAACAGTGCATTTAAAGGACACGGAAGGTCCTTAAATGCACTGCGCAATTAAATGCGAATTGTGAGCTTTAAATACCTTAGTTACAAATGAAAGCTATTTACTTAACATGTTGGGGAATTAGCATACAAGGCCGTAATAACTACGTGCTTCCTAAAATAATATGACGTAGAAAATTTTACTTAACATTTAAAATTAAATGAAAAAGCACGAAGGAAAATCTGTTTATAACGTTTGTAAAGGGATGTCCTGAATTAATTAATTTTGATTTTCCACCATTTGGACAGTAAAAAGTTGGCAACCCTATTAATAAAACCATTTGACAACTGATAGCTTAGGGTTAGTAAAAATGGAGCGTTACATGATAGAACATGTATTCCTTGCTGAACAATGTTTCAAAAATAATGAAAGTATCACGGCCACAATTCGAAAATTTGAGAATTGGCTCACTAGATGGTGCGATTTAACACCAATGGATTTCTCTTCATGGGGTTATTTGAAGTCAAAAAACCCAACTATATCAATGAAATTCAGCCACATTTATGAAGAATGGCCATAGAAAATATCGACAAAAGTGTACGTATGTTCCAGCAAAGCCGTGGAGGACATTTGTCCAATGTGTTATTTTATGCGTAATCTTGTGTACTTTAAGATTCAATAAAAATGTAGCAATTTAAAGAAAAACTATGTTTTTTATTTAATTTTTGCATCAACACATTGTTCCATCGTGTAGCGCTTCATTTTTACAAACCCTAAACTATCAGCTGTCAAATGGTTTTTTTAAGTGTTGCCATAACTTTGCTGCACAAATGGTGGCAAATACAAATCTTTAGTTAATTTTGAGAGATCCTTTATTTGTTCTAAATAACAAAAGTATTAGTAATTACTAGCAATATCTACATCGCATTACCTGTGACATGAAGACTGTCTCGCTCAGTTTTGCTTGTCTAAAGCATTTCTTAGGAGAACTTCTAATTCTTTGTTGGTAGGATAAGTGAAAAAATCTTTGAACTTATCTGGAAAACAATTAATTAAAACTCAATCAATGAAGGTATTTTGATCTTACAGTTTTTTAGATTGGAGAAAAATGGCTCAAAAATAACTTCAAATAAATGTGCAGTAGATAACCGAATTAGAAAGTCTGATGTAGGAATTTTAGTTCTAGTTTTTAAAACTTTTCATGGAAAGTGATTAATATTGAAAAATTTACAAATTCAGAAATTCAAGTCGGAGTTGGAAAACATTATTTTATGCAATTGTTTACCTCTTTTCACTGCTCACTTTTTTATAGTCATTAAAATCATACTAAAGGCGAGTATCGGAGAAAAATCATCCAAAACAATCCAAAATATTAATTGTAAAATTTAATTTTAGAATTTTTTTTAATTTGGTTTCGCGATATAATGAATGACCATTATGACTCCCTTTGAGCGAACTTTTATGGTTGTGAGTGTGATAGATTTGTCGCGTGATTTGCGCACGCACGCACGCACGCACACACGCACGCACACACGCACGCACACACGCACGCACACACGCACTTTCACACACAATTTCATTTTTGAAACTGGATTTTTCTATATACACTGGTGTAAGAAATTAAGAGAATTTTCATATTTGATCTACGATCACCAGAACTACTGGGCAGATTTTAATAAAATTTGGTGTGAACATAGGTTGATACAATGCAAACAAAATAAACATTCAACAATTATAATAGACACTCATGTTTGTACGTAACACTCATGGTCTGAAACAGAGATTGAAGAATACACAAAAGAAATAGGTTAATAGGGGGTATGGTCCCCTCTTACAGCAACGTGATGTCATACTGGAAATAAGGTAGTTTATCAGTGCATGTGGCAATTGGTCCCACTCATTCACCAACGCTGTTTTCATTTCTTGGATGGTTATAGGAGTGGGGTTGCGAGTTGCAATTGCCCTCCCCAGAGCTTCCCAGACATGCTCTATAGGGTTGAGATATGGCTGGCCAATCCATCCGGCGAATATCCTCACTCTCGAGAAATTCATCGACCAGAAGAGCTTTATGTGGTCCCGCGTTATCGTCCATTAAGATGAACTCGGGGCCCACTGCACCCCGGAAAAGACGAACAATAAGGCTCCAAGACCTTATCCCTATACTTCACATCAGTCACAGGGCCTCTGTCAAAGACTTGGAGAGGTGTGCGGCCATTTAACATGATGCCTGCCCAGACCATTACACCGCCACCGCCATAACTGTCGATTTCGCGGACATTGGAGGGTAGGAAGCGGGTCCCTGGCTCTCTCCATACAAGTGACTAATGGGGTAAGGCATAACATAGTTGAAGAACATGTACATGAAGAAAGAACATGGGTTTTATTCTTATGCTTCTCTCTTAAACAGAATTATTCAGAAAATGTAGATCTATGTTTATCAATAAATTGACCATTGGTTTATCGATGGTTATGTAAGTTTTTGATTTTTATCAAAAAAGTGAAATGCAATTTCAAGTAAATTTCTTCTAAAAGGTCTCAAAAAAAGCATGCCCTCTCCCATATAAAAGAGCTAAGTAAGTTCTTATACAGATATTTTCTAGATGCTATTAGGTTTCGTTGATGAAGATATTGTCCTCTTATTGAAAATATTTAACACATGAACTTAATTAAGTGGGGTTGGAATCCCAGAATTTTTAAAATTATGTACATGCTTCTGTCAGCATTCATAAGAATGAAATTTCAAATGCAACAATTATTTTTTTGAGCAGTGACTTACTAAGCTCTCTGGAGAAAAATTCAGTCGGCTCCTTGATAAACCACCTTAATACAGCATAACTGAGCTTCTTGCTTTAAAAGCCATCTAGATTTGTTAAATTAGAGGTTCTATAATCATGTCGAATGCAATTTAAACCACTTGGTAAAGATTAGACCGAGTAAATTCATCACATATTGGTGATGCTGACTTCTTTATTTATCCCTTTGTTACGAAAGGTCTCACAGTTTTGCAATGGACTTGAAGTTAAGCTATTTTGCAAGCAAATCAAAATGGGATAAGGTTTGTAAGTGTTCACCAGACCAGTCAAGCATGCTCTAAACCGTGTTAATTTTGTTGGTATAAACCTGAATATTGGAAGTATTAATTGAGATCATAATTATGAATATGTTGACTACAGGGCTGACCATGGAAATGTTTTTTTGCAATAAAAATATTGGCTCATGTTACAGTTCAACAAAACGATATAGACCTAATCAACAATATTAAAACCATTTCAGGAAGTTAAATTCCACCTCCATTTTGAACCTGATTTTCTACACTCGGAGGGTGACATTCTCATTTGGTTGACAATGAATTCGATGCCTTGCGTCATTTGAATAAAGGGACAAAAATTCTTATTCGTTAGAACATACAGTGGTGGCCAAAATTGTGGACACTTTTGAAAATGTTTGTTTTCTAAATTTGTATGCTTATAGAAAATGTAATGTTTCACAAAAAACAAACTCTTACATATCATTTTAAAGATAATTTAATACCAATTTCAATGCAAAAAGCTTAATTATAATATTTGTAATACAAAAAAAGTTGAGCGGCAATAATTATCGAGATACATTAGATGATGATGACTGCAGTGAGTTATCAGTGCTTAGTAGGGTAGCCTTTATTTTTTTATTACAGCTTCACAATGATGTTTTATTGAGCTGACGAGAGGTTTAAGCTCTTCCTTCGTTATTGCATGATGCCAGGAAACAATTATAACCTCAATTATTTCTTTTTTATTTGATTAATGCTTCAAATGTACAAGAGTTTTCAAATGGTGCCATAAGTTCTCAATAATTTTGAGGTCAGGACGATTTCCTGGCCTTGATAATAATTCAGTGCTCTTTATGCTAAAGTCCTCTTTCGATATTTTTGCTGTGTGGCAAGGAGCTGAATCCTACTGAAAAATAGATGATGCATTGTTGGGAAAGAGATCACTGATGGAAAGTGTAAGATTTCGCTCTAGAATAGTGTCAATATATTTTCTTGTATTTAATGTCCCATCGATAACATGGAGACCAATATCGTCTACTGACATGCATGACCCAATCATAACACTGAGTTCTTCATAGTTGCCTGAATGCAGTCAGAATAGAGCTCTTCGCCTATTCTATGTCTTAGTTATTTTCGCTATCACTAGCGAATAACAATATGTTTGTTTCATTACTCAGTATAACTTGTGACCACTGACCATCTGTCGAATGAATGCGTTCCTTTGCCCATTGAAATCTTTTTATACGCTGCTGTAAATGGAGATAAGGATTTTTCTATCAATTTTACCTCTTACTCCAACATCTAATAATATTCTCCTGATTGTTCTTGAACTGACACAAATACCAGCATCATTCAATTGACTTTTGATGGCCTCTGATGACATTCTTCTATCTTCGTGACATGGTCTTTTTATTTTTCTGTCCTCAACAGATGTGGTGCACCTTTTACAGCCATTTCCTGCTTTGTTTTTTTGTTGAATTTGTCTCCTGATATCGTAAACAAAATTTTGAGACTCCAGATATAGTCAATTAACTACCCACCTGTCGTGCACTTTCAGCATAGGAAAGATAACATTCATGTAACACAATAATCTTAGTTCACTTTCTAGGTGCCAAATGTATTATTTTATTTGAAGTTATTGCTTCTTGACTAAATATTAGAAATATTTACAAAAATTCCAACTGTATATTAAAAAGTTTAACGAAATTTCTAACTTGCAATTTAATTACATAAAGCACAGTCTTCCTTCTACAGAGAAAATAGCAATAATGACTTGCTCCAACTTTAAACATAATGTCAGCTTCTGCTAGCAGTTAATAACATTTGATTGGTTCCCAGAACAAGAACAGTGACTTGCAGGAAAATTTAGAAATTCCAATCCACTTCATCAATGTGTTTGTTATTCAGATTAAAGTAAGAATAACTTTTTTTTTGTATTGCAAATATTTGAAATTTGCTTTTTGTATTGAAATTCGCATTAAATTCTCTTTAAAATGATATGTAAGAGTTTACATTTTGTGAAAAGTAACATTTTCTATAAACATAGAAAGTTAGAAAATATAACGATTTTCGAAAGTGTCCACAATTTTGGCCACCACTGTACCACTTTTCCAGGCAATTATTGTCCGCAATCAGTCAATTCAGGCCTCTTATATGTTTATCTGAGCAGAGGATTCATGCAAGATATCCGGTAATCAAATGTCTATTGCATACAGTTCAATTTTCAATGTTCTTTCAATACAGGTTGGGATGGGCTGATTGTAGAAATTACCTTTTAGATTTGTGTATGATTCACAAATGTATATAATGTGTCATGTATGCAGTCTTCGTTTCGCTATTGGTAATTTTTTTCAGCTTCACAGATAATGCTTGCCATCAACGTGGGGGAAGACAGTAAACTATAATTTGCAAATGTTCAGCATTGTTCTATTTTTGCTGATGTTTCATTAAACTGAAGCCAGATTCTATTTATCATTTTATATTTCTCTTATTGATTTTAAGGCTTCCTTTTTGCTCTCCTTGTGTTTTCTTTTGTTTATTCTTGTAAATTAGTAATTTTTGACGTGATACTTTTCTGTTTAAGGTTTGCTTCATAGATTCTTACAATCTTTTCTTGAAAATGTTTTTTTCTTTATTTGTATAAGCAGTGTCTCCATTCACCGCAAAATATCACTAATCTATTGTGGTGGATATCACCAATGGATTGTGGTGATTTTTAATTTCATTTGGTCAAAAAAATTTGAAAAGTCAGACACCTGATTTTAAAGACTAATTCAAAATATGGAATTAGTGTTGCTTTTCTAGAGAAATTTGTAACTAACAATTTTGTTTAAACAGAAAGAAAAGCTGAAAAATCTTGAGTATAACATACTGCAGCAGATCATTCATTCCTAAAATGCAAATAAATGCTTCAGTTTATAAATAAAGACTACAAAACATTATCAAAAATAGTAATATAAATATTATTTTTATATAAATACTAAAAGGACAGTATACACAATTACAATATAAGCAAGTATACATTTTCATAAAAAGAATTCTTAAATAACATTATATAGTATATTTACTAACGAAAAAATTACGAACTGTTTGTACATTCATTTTGTTCTGCTATTTCTATATGTTAAAATAATTTTGACGCACTAATAATTTAATTGAAGAAAGTTCTTCACATTTCTTTGACTAAAACTGAAGAAGTTATGAAACATTGCATATTATTTATTTGAGATCATCTTAGCAATTATCTCGTCCAAGATCTGTAAAACAATGAAAGTTTTAAGGAAATACCTTTTTATTTAAAATGTTATTGCGTCTGTAACATTTTACACTATATGGCTAATAGAAACAAATAGTTTGATTACTTATTTTTCCCGAAATATATCAAACAACTAAATAACATACATATATAATACACGTATGTAAAAACTATATGTGATATATAGTGGCTCAAAAAATTGAGCTTACACCTTACTTTTACTTGATAAATCCGACTTTCAATATAAATAACACATTACAGGAAAGTGCAAACATGTTTTTATTTTTAAACATAACAAATGGTTTAATTTAGAGTAAAAATAAAGAAAAATCATTGAAAACCTTCTAAATTGAAAAGTTTCAGAAACATTTTAAATAAATATACGCAGAATTTTGCCTCAAAAATTGAGATTACACCAATGAAATTCTTGTAATATCTCGCATAGAAACAAAGTGCCACTGTAAAATTGCATTTCTTTTGGATTTTATAATGGCCTCTAAACGTCGTGGTACCGATTCGACCAATTTTTGGTGATATCTGAAGATCTTTAAACCCATTCTTCTTGTATTACCTGTTTTAAATGGGTTTTGTTTCTAATTTTGTGTTTTTGAACCACTACTTCGAGTGTCGCCCAAAGATATTCAATGGTATTGATGTCGGGGTACTGTGGTGGTGTGTGTCACTGCTGTTTACAATGATAAAGACACCATATTTTGACATTACGTGCATTCTCTTTGGAGTCGTTGCCCTATTGGAAAATGAAATTTCCATCTAAATCCAAATTTTTAGCACTTATCTTTAGATTGCTGCGAAGTATATCCAAGTAAACCATATAATTCATAATGCCATATATAAAAATTTGAAGATGAAGCCATGATGAAGCCATGCAACATCAAATCATGACGCAGTCAACATGTTCAACTGTAGGACGTAAATGTTTTGGATCCAAAGCAGTATTAGGCTTTCTCCATACAGTACGATGGCTGTCACTGCCAAAATTGTTTTCTATCATAACTAAATATAGCTTTCTTCCAAAGGTTATTGATCTTCAATTGATGAGTTTTTGCAAACTTCAGATGCTTTTTCTGAATTTGCAAGCTGATGAACGGTTTCTCTCTATCAGCTTTTCTCTAACTCTTATATTCAGCTTGTCTAATGGCATTTCATACAGTTTCAGGACTTACACTTCTGCCTATGATTTGAAAAGTTTCTGCAATAAGTTGTATAAGCTGGATACGAAGGTGAACCATATGGTCGCAGCAATCTAAAGAAAAGTGTCAAAAATTTGATTTTAGGTGGAAATTTTATTTTTCAGTAGGACAACGAACCCAAACAGAATCCACGTAACGTCAAAATATGGTGCCTTTTTCATTGTAACAGCAGTGACACACACCACCACAGTACTCCGACATCAATGCCATTGAATATTCTTGGTCATCAAAAAAAAAATGGTTCAAAAACACAAAATTAGAGACAAAACAAATTTAAAACAAGTAGTGCAAGAAGAATGGGGCAAAATATCTTCACATACCACCAAAAATTGGTCGAATCGGTACCACGACGTTTAGAGGCCATTATAAAAGCCAAAAGGCATGCAACTAAATACTAACACGTTCTTTTTATGCGAGATATTACAAGAATTTCATTGGTGTATTCTCAATTTTTTGAAGCAAAATTCTGCGTATGTTTATTTAAAATGCTTCTGAAACTTTTCAATTCAGTAGTTTTCCAATGAATTTTCTTTATTTTTACTCTAAATTAAACCATATGTTATGTGTACAAATAAAAACATGTTTGCACCTTCCGGTAATGTGTTATTTTTATTGAAAGTCGGATTTATCAAGTAAAAGTAAGGTGTACTCTCAATTGTTTGAGCCATTGTACATATATAAGTATTATTTAAATGTAATATATATTCATATCAAAAGCATTTTTCCGGTGGAAGTACATACATGTGCTTAACAGTTTAAAAACTAGGTATTGGACCATGATTACATTATACATTTTGTATTATAGTTACGATCGAGCCTTTGAATAGTGAATCGATTAGGATTATTCATTTATTTGGTAAAATATAAATTCATGTGAGTATTTCATTATTGTTCTGATTGGATTTGCTGATATTCGCCTTAATTAGTTCGAGTTAAGAGTCAGTGGACCGTTGAAATGGATGAAGGTAATATGAACCATTTTCATTTCGATTAGTTTGAACATTTAGTGACCTTATTCAATTTGTTGGATTGATATTGAATCGTAATCAGATTACAAAGAACTTAGCAGCCACTCAGCCATTTATTTATTTGATGTCTGTCTCATTTTGAGTTTACTTTAATGCTTAGCAATAGAAAAAATAATTTAAATAGCGATAATGTGCTGTTTTGATCATCCTCATTTCACAAACAATAAGGGAATGAAATTGCGAATTTCGTTTGCTTTTTTAAACTGCATTTAAGAGTGTTTTTGCGATGCAAAGATAAACTTGATGTGGTGGAAACGCAATTTTTTTAAAAAAATATAGTTACAAGTATTTCATTTTTCTAAAAATAATCTTTCTTGAATAATTTATGATGATGATTTTATTTTAAAATATGAGAATTCAAATTGACTCTGTATTGTTTAACAGCTTTTAATTTCACCAATCTAATTATCAACCGAATATATTATTATTCGAAGTTTTCTCAATGATGAACGTTTGGCAACATTGAAGGTCGAACAGAGAGCGCATTTAATTTTAAATCAATTTGTCGTCAACAATACCATTTTTTAATGAAAATGTTAATGGCAACGTAATTAATATAAATATTGTCAAGGATATAATGGATGCCATCAATGCTGTTAATATTGTACAAAATATGATTCATTGTCATAATAATTCTTATAAAAACAGCCAAGATTTTTTTCTTTTAGTTTAATTTTTGTCTGAAATAAAGAAATGATTTTTTTACATGCTACCGTTTGCTTCATAAATTAAGTGCAAAGGTAGTTGGTTCCAAACAGTTTTTTTTCTGTAGTTGGAATAAATGTCTAAATAGCTCGTGAGGCTTATAAATCAAAGACTATGTACCAAAATGATATCAGTAATGATAGCTGAAAGGAATCAACTTAAAAAATATTTATAAGTCTTATAATTATTAATATTATTTACAAGGCTAATAATGATAATATATTATTTATAAGGCTTATGACTATTAATAAATTACTTACAAGGCTAATAATAATGATATATTATTTATAAGGCTTATGATTATTAATAAATTATTTACAAGGCTAATAATAATGATATATTATTTACAAGGCTAATAATAATAATGATGTATTATTTACAAGGC
>JAPMOR010052010.1:67288-102675 GCA_026543865.1 Argiope aurantia | reverse complement strand
TGTATTATTTACAAGGCAAATAATGATGATGTATTATTTATAAAGCTAATGATTTAGTGTATGAAATATAAAAAAATAACCGAAATTCAAAGCCTAAATTTTGAAATAAGATGGAATATTCATGCATTAAAGAAGAAACTGAAATTGAGCGTGTTTACTTTATTAATTAAAGAAAAATAATCTTTTGCACATTTTATATGATCCGAAATGTATATAAGCTCCGAGATTTTAAAATTACTCATTTCTCTAAAGGGAGAAAAAAATCAAACTCAAACACAATAATTAATCAAAATAATGATATGAAACACATAGAATTTTCCTATTAGCATATACAATAATTTTTTTTCACAAAAGTCATGAACAGGAAGGAACCGGTAATTTAAAATACACTAAATGCCAAATAGTTAATGATTCGGAATTTCTATCAGTTTCGCAATGGTTCTGGACACTAGATTTTGACTTAATGATCCCAAATGTAACATTGAAATTTTTTTTGTAAGTTTGCATAGTTAAGAATTTCAGCTGAATCGGATATAATCATCAGTATGATTAATCGTTTTTGGATTATCAATATTGAATATTTGTTAAGCAAATAATGATCATAAATTATTTTTACAGTTAGGAGGCATCTATAGTTAAAACTAATGAACGGAATGAAATTTCACATGCAAATTGTAGACGTCATTAGCAAAAGAATTCTTGAAAAAAGAAAACACCCGAAGATGAGTTCATTGAAAATGCATGTCAGCCAAGTAGTCCTAATATTGATGAATTAAATACTATTTTATGCGAGTTTCTTTCCTCATTTTTTTCATTTTTGTATGTGATTTTTTTTAAATATTAGAACATTAATCAGATTTTGTATAATCTATTTTCCGTGCATTTAGTATGACCCTTTTCACACCATGCTCAAAAATATCTCCTAACGGTGAATATTGTTGCTGATATTTTTTTCTAATACTTATCTTCATACCCTCCATCTTGGCTGGCTCCAAATAGCTACCAAAAAGCAAAGAAGTTTTATGGGCATATCAGGTTTATTTAGACTAACAATACATCAGAAGCAGGATTAAGTTTTATATTAGGGAATCGGTAAATAAACAACATATAAAATCTGCGAATATTAAACGGATGAAACATTTCGTGCTTCAACGAATTTAACAATGCATACGATAGTATTTTGAGATCTTTCAGATAATTATTTTCATTGATCACATTAAAGTTATCTTTCCATTATCTTTTGTTTGCATAATCAGTAATAATAAGTAGCGCAATGAATAAAAATAACAAAAAAATAAAATAAAAGAATGCTTGTTTTTATTTGGGATGCAAACTTTCAGTGTTGCTCCAGATTTTCATTAAATATATGTGAATATATCATCAAGATAAAAGCATTTCTTCAACAGTCAAACAAACAAACAAAAAAGTGAATTTTATACACCACGAAATCACAACATCATGTATCATAAATTTTACAACAACTGAATATCTTATTCCTCCTCCTCTTTTCAATACCCTGAAGAAATAAGGTTGGAAATCTTTTGCACAAAGGAAAGTCGGTTCCTTCCTCGCCCTTCCCCGCAAATTTAAGTGCCATCCCCTGCACCCAGAGGGGACATCTGTCCTTCTATCTAAATAGCGTCTTTCTATCGTGGGATGGAAACTGCACTTTAGGACCGTGATCACCCTTGTCGTAAAACCTTGGGAAAAGAGAGATTCGGTCCCGCTTTAAGGTGGAGTAATCGGGAATTTCTTCTGAGGAAAAGTACTTGATCCGATCGGGAAGGAAACCTGAGACAAATGTTTGGGAAAAGGAACGATGATATTGTGAGATCGATTACCCGGAGATTCTTTTTTCTGCCTTTTGGATATCGTATTCTGGTCCGATAGTGAATTAAAGCCTCCTTTGAAATGTACCGACCTTTAAAAGTATCCCATGGGCATAACAATTAAATTTTTGTCTTAAAGTTGTACTGCCCGATAAATTATGTATGGTTATTAAGAAAGAACAAGGGATAGCTAATTTCCCATGAAATGGAGATTGTTTTAGTCTTGCGGTAGTGCTTTGATCTCTTGATCATTACAGTTCGAGCCATTTAGAATTCAAAGCCCGTGATCAAAGGTCAAAATCTCACTTTTGAATGATATATTAGGTTTCATTTCTGTAGAAAAAAGAGCTGATCATTTGGTTGAGAAATTAAAAGTCCATTTAGTTGAAGCTTTCAGTTATATAACAATTATGTAATAAATTAGCTTTTAGGTCAAATAACATTTCACCTAATCAGATTTTCGTTAAATATATGAGAATAACGGAAAGAAAATAACATTCGAAAATTATTTTTCTAATCATGGTTAGAAACTATAGCCGATATCAACGAATACGCTATATGATACCATTTTTACACCAGCATGGGCAATTGAATAATGTAATGAACAATCACTTTGAGCCGGCGTCCTGGCATAGGGGTAGCGCGTCTTCCCCGCGATCTGGGCTTTCTGGGTTCGAGTCCCGATTCGGGCATGGTTGTTCTTCATCTGTTCTTTCTGTGAGATGTGTGAATGTGCCTCCCCCCCCCTGTAAAAAGGGTCTGTGCAAGCGAATGTGATGCGCGAGTAGCTAAGATGTACTCTTGGCCATAGTTGGCGCTACTAAAACAAAAGATGCACCCTCGGTTTTAAATCCATTTAAATGCCATTTGAAAATGCCTTTAGAAACAACAACAATCAATTTGAAGAAACTTAATAATGCAATATTCGAGATGCACAAAGATCGGGTGCATGACACATGATTGATGAAATCGGGTTTCGAACCAGTGACCGACCTGAGGGAAACTTTCCAGAGTTAGCATTTTATGCCAAAAATTTGGTTGAAAAAGGGAATCAATTTTGGAAAGAAATTAGAGCTCATGTACTCAGGTACTGTCTTTGTAATCTGTGCATAGCGACCTAAATTTAGGAAGATTTTCATAACATTTAAGAATAGTAATTCTTATCGACATCGTATCTTAAATCTTATCTTAAAGATCGACAAACAGGTCAGGAGAGTCTACAGGAACTGTGATAATGCCCAGATACGCAGCTGACACCATGCCACATCTTTGAGTGTCCAGCTATGAGTGTTAATAGAGAAGTGGGAGTCTTGCCGTCATTGATAGACCTGTATGACGATAACATCAAGCTAATTGCAGAAGCAGTAATCAGGACTCATGGATACATTTGATTCGGCTATGTCATAGACACGACAAAAAAAATAGTAATTCTCTGAACACCTGTCTTAAAAAAAAAGTCAACGAAACGAAAAATAAATTGATAGCTATTCGATGGGATGAGGCCATTTAAGTTATACAGTTCACGATTTACATTGTGAAATAAATTAATAAGACTCCGGTAATCGTAACTCCGAATTGTCGTGAGAAGTAAATAAATTTAGAAAAAATTTATCAGTTCAATTTGTTGGCTTGGTCATCCAACACAAGTTGGCTCGGATAGGCGAATGAGGAGTAAAACTGTTATAATGCTTTAATAGTAGACTTTTTTTTCTTTTAATGGCAGACTATTTATAGTTTAATAACATTTATTAATTATAACATTATTATAATTAATAACTGTTCATATCTAATTAATTTAATAAGGGATTGAGAGGAGAAATTTAAATACTAAAGTTACAGGTTTAGAAAGTCCTGTACTTTGATACGTTAGAAGTTAAGAGCCCTTCATTATGGAAGGGAAGAAATATAAAAAAAATCGTTTTATGGAAAAAATAATTATTTCATTTTTATTTCAACAAAATTTTTGAAATTTTATTTATGTGCATATTATATAGAACAACCAAACTGATAATTTCAAATCGATAACTGAATTATTTTTAAATATTTCTATTTTTTCAAAAAAAAAGTAGTCGGAAAATGTAAGTACTTTTAAGTACTTTATTTTATCAGGATTCGCGAGTAATAAAAAAAAAAGGTGTTCTAGAAGTGCTATTTTACGATTTTAGTCAACGATAAGTTTAACACTATAATAGCCAATTTCAAGAAAAAAAGTGAAGATTAATTAGTAAAACGAGAACAATTTTTTTGTGGCAATTGGCTTCTGAAATCCCTGAAAGAGTCATGTTCGTTAGCATAAAATCGTAGAATGAAGCTTTTTAAAAAAGGAGTTTTTTCTGTTCACAAGTACAGTGGATAAAAAATCTCTTATCGACAACTTTGTTTTTGAGACAGAGTTAGTTCTTGAAAAAGTATTTCGGATATTGATCTGAAATTTTTACCAGACATTTCCTTCTATTTAACACATTCTTAAATAGAATTGCAGAAGCTTCTGTGAAATTGATAAAAAAAATCGAAACGTTTTACCATATTTACATTTTTTTTTAATTCAATCAATCTAATTTACTGCTCTAAGCGTAGAATATATTGTCTAATCTTGAAATGATTCGTTATTTTTTTAGAATATTTTTGAAAAAATTATTTCATTTTTTACACCTCTTATTCCGTATATTCTTTATGGCTTACTTTGATGAGGTACAGGTATAAGCAATGCATGTTTTGCTTCAAAACTCGTTAAAAGTATAACAGAGCAAGCCAAAAAAAAAAAAAAAAAAAAAAAAAAAAAAAAAACAAAATGATTTTAAAAAATCATTTAGTAAATTCAAGTTTGTAATTCACATTTAATAAAAATATTCATTTAACTCTCCAATACATCCCTTTAGAATAGAACGGAAAGATTGTAATCAATACAGAGCAAAAACTAAAAAAAATATTTTAAGACAAAATTTTAGGTCAATATATTCATAGATTACTAATTACATTTCTACATTAATCCCTGTTTATATGGGTTAGTTCTGTTGTAACGGGGTGATTGGCTGTAATTTAAAAGAAAAAAACATCTCTAGATAAGGAGTATCTGAAATTACTGAGACTACACTCTATGTCGAACTTAGTGTAAATGTATTATAATGAAATGACAAAGCGTAAAAGAAAAATATTTAAGAATATTTTCTATATGTCAAACGTTATTAAAATGTTCCATTAAAAAATATCTAAAAATAAATCGATTACAAAAATAGTTTTTATAAGTACCATCTATTTTTATTTAATAAAATCATCCATATGTCACTTTTTCAAACATAAGTGCTTGCTTTGACCTTGACCTTTCTGTGCTAAATTTATTGTTCCTGTATGAGATTCATTTACTACATATGTTTTTAAATTTTCTTTATTATTTTGTTTGCTAAATTGTTAATTAATTTTTTGTTAATATATCATTTTTAATACGCAAATCTTAATTATGACTTTTCTTACTTTACATCAGTTCTATGTTTACCTCTATATTCTGTTATTTAATTTCCTGACATTCAAAACGGGTGTTGTGTGTACCTGAAGGAAGTTTTACTCTATGCTAACATTTGTTAAATTTTATATCCTCTCAATAAGCTGATTGAATTTTGGAAATAATTAAAACAAATTTAAAACTAATCATAAAAACAAAAATACCTGAAAGACCGAGCTTCACCCGGCAGGCTTTATTTTTTTCTAAAATTATGGGGGGCGGGGGAGTTAGAGAAATTATTTAGATATCACCCTGATCTAATCACAAACTGATAAAATACGAATCAGTCACTTAGAATCACGTACTGATTACATATGAATATTTTTAAATCTTACTTACATATGAACTGGTCATTTAATCTACGTGCGTTCATGATTTTTTTTATTTAACATGTTATTTGAAACAATCTGCTATATTAAAGTATTCATTTTCAGCTTATTTATCATTACTTATATTTTTGAACTTACAATCAGTTTTACCATGATGAATTAGAGTTCGAGATGGCGCTATAAGACATAAGAGCAGATAGAAAAAGAATCTAATAGTTAGCTACAAAAAATAGTTTTTTTTCCGTGTAAAGTCGCGTTTTTTCTGGAAAGACACCTATATAGATAAACTTAAAAAGCAAGAACATTAAATATAAATGTATAAGTAAAAAAATGAAGCAAAAGGCGCAACTCGAACCAAGGACCCGCCACACGCGCATCTTTCAAGTTGTTCTTACCACTATGCCGCACTGCCCACACTTCGAAGCGGAAATTCAATATATTTATTCTAATAGTTGGTTATAAATTTTTTTTATGTAATATCGAGTTTTTTTAAGAAAGGCATCTATATAGATAAACTAAAAGGTGAAACCTTATCTAAATATAAAATTTGATCCAGATCGTTTGAGCCATTTCCGAGATGCACGAATAAATTTACATATATTTACAAGAATTACTCATTTAAAGTTAAGATTAAAATCGTTAATAGTTTTGAGATAGAAAAATAATGAAGAATAAAAGCGATAAAATAATTAAAAAAACAAAGACAAAAAAACAACAACAGGGTGTTGCCGAATTCGACCGACAAATTCAGAGAAGTGATTGTAGGCATCAGGAGGGTTAAGAATCACCATACAACATAGGGTCCCAAACGACGTTTAGTAGGTGAAAATCGAAAAGGGAGTCCAAAAATTGTTGGAAACAGTAAAATATTAATTAAAAAATAACAAATGATGTTTTGAATTATAAATTTTCTTTTAAGTGAAAGCTCATTCTTCAAGTTTATTTTTCATGTAGGTAACATATCTATGTGATGTTCTAAGGGGTCGTAAATTACTGAAAACGAAAATGTAGTTTATAACCCTTATCTCCAAAACAATTAAAACTTGAAGAAAAATAAAAGGAATGTAAGGAATTTCATGCTCTTTAATTTGATACCTGAGGGAATGCATGTAGTATGAAAACTGGGGAGGTTTTAAGATAGTCAATAGTCAAGAAAAACTAATGTGTACCAGGAAACATCGCTGCAGCATCGATACCGATGTTTGCAGAGGGTATTAAATTCGAAAGATAAATCCAGAGAGTTGATAGTAGGCATTATTAATGAGATGAAAAATTATTATAAAATATAGGATCGCAGGTAAAATTTATTCGCAGAAAATCGCAAAAACAGACCTCGAAAAGACAATGAACCTGGTGAGGAGTATGGCCTTGTGAATGCAAGGATTAGTAACAAGGTAGCGGAGAAGTAGAAACTTTCTCGTATGTAAATTTTCGATGCGTTTGAGGAAAATAAAAGCAGCAATCAGGTTTCATTTATGGGCAATGTAGAATTGATGGCCGTTAAACTTGACAAACAACATGTCAGATTTCAGGAATGAAGAATATGCGGATATGTATTTAACTTATGGTCGAGCGGATGACAATGGACGCCTGGAACAAAGAATGTGCCAAGTGCAATATACGAGGAGGCATTGTCCTCAATTGACCACGTTTTCAAACATCGATCAACGTCCTTCAACATCCTTCAAAATGACGAAGCCAAATGTGGGACAAGAAGACAGTGTGCGCAGCCTGACACAGAAAACAGAATTTTGCAGCGCTTTGCCGATACCCCATCAACAAGCAAATGATATGTTGCAGCAGAACTGGTTATCCGATACGAAGCGTAAGGTTATGCGTTCTGAAAACATACACCCTTTCCACTTGAAAAAAAGTCAAAATCCTGTGCGATGATGATTACCCACTGCTGAACAATTTATAATACAAGAAGGCTTCTTCTTTGATTACCTTGATCCTAATATTCGCATTCATAGGGCTATTTTCTATGCCAGTCTCATTGTCTTTTCAACGTTTGTTACTTGTGATTTTCATCAAATTTCACCTGTGATCCTGTTTTATGGTAATTTTTCATCTCATTAATGCCTACTATCAACGCTGGATTTATCTTTCGAATTTGACAACACACTCTGCAAACATCGGTACCGATGTTGCAGCGATGTTTCCTGGTATACATTTTAATTTTTCTTGAATATCTTAAAACCTCCCCAGTTTCCATACTACATGCATGTATCAATTTAAAGAGCATGGAATTCTTTACATTGTCAAGCTTTTATTTTTCTTCAAGTTTCAATATTTTTTTAGATAAGTGTTATAAACTACATTTTCTTTTTTAGTCATTTACGACATCCTAGGTCATCAAATCCGCATGTTAGCAGCATGAAAAAAAACCTTTTAAGAATGTGCTTTCACTTAAAAAAAGTTCGTATTTGAAACACCATTTGTCATTTTTTTAAATTTTTTAGTTTCCAACAGTTCTCCGACTCTTTATATTTTTGCGATTTTCACTAATTAAACGTTGTTTGGGACCTCATGTTGTATGGGGAGTCTTAATCCTCTTGATGCCTACTATCACCTCTATGAATTTTTAGGTCGAATTCTTCAACACCCTATATATCAGAAGAATGAAAATAAAATATCAGCAAAATGAGTAAAAATATTTGATCATTTATATACTGCATTTTATATTTAGTGTAATGTTTTTATATGCATTCTATCAATTTATGCATCTATGGTAATGTAGGTATACCCGCATATTAAACGTTCCAACTGTTTCTTATTGTTATACAATTTATTTATACCTAAGTTTAAGGTCTTACGTTATACAAGAACAAAAATGGAAAACAAAGCCTACAATCGGGACATTTCTCTTAACTGAAAGTCTCCAAAGGAAAATATACTCAATTTCTGCTTTTCCCTTCCTAAAGACAGCCGTCTCCCTTTTAAATTGTGCATCATTACTAGACACAGTCATAAGACTTCTGGAAAAGCAATTGCCTTTCCCAAATAGTCCATGCCAAGCGACGTTCCGCTGTCCCGTGACGACCTCTGGACACTCCTCCCCTTCTTTTCAAAGTATCTCCCTGCGATCTATTTCACTGCCGTATCTCTTGGTCGGCGTTTCTTTTTTCTTCTCTGCAACATGGGGGTTGGGTAGTTCTATTTTTTCCATGTGACGGGTTATGAGCGTCCAGAGCGACATTGCTACTCCCAGGAGCATAACTGTTTCCTTGTTGGTGATATAAGGACGGCGCTTACAATTTATCCTATTTGAGGAAGGATTGTACAGAGGGAGTTTTATCTTCTTGCTCGGTTTTTTTTGTCAAGGTTACATTGTTCTCTAAAGATCTTCAAGTCTTTTCCTTCGAAATTGTGGAGGGACAAAATGAAATCCAAGAGGGTTCTATTTTGCCAATCTTGTCGGATAAGAGGACAGTGGAGATAAAGTAGGAGCATGTACTCTTCTTTTTTTAGTTTAAAGATTCGAATCTTTTTTTTCTTTCATTGATTTTGGATTAAAAGATTCACTAACAAATATGAACGTTATCAGAGAATTTTGAAGAGAAAAAAAAAACCCTTTGATTTTTTTTATTGTTTACTTTTAACTCAGGAAATTCATAAAATAGTAAATTTGATAAATAAAACTGATAAAGTATATTGGTGTTCGTTTTATGCCAATGTAAGTCAATAAAATTTACGAAAAATCTGTCGAGGAAAAACAGATATTAAAGCCTTTAACTATTCGCACATGATAAAATAATTTGTTGTATAATTATTTAACTAGTAAAAGGACTTGTTTATTTTCCCGAAAAATGAATATATATATAATATATAATAATTTTAAATTGAATTTCCCTGAAGAATTAACCTACATCTTCTTATCACTCTGTAGATAATTTTAATAATCAAAATTAAATAAATAAATAATACTTTAAAATGCTGTACCATTTTACATAATTAGGATCTGTTTCATGTATATAGAAACATTTGAAACGGATCTAAATCACAGTCTAGAATTAATTAAATGTTAAAATTTAACATTGTAAACAATTTCATTAGTATGTAGTAAAATTCTTCTTCTTCTTAGGGTAATTAAAAGCCATAATGCACGTAGTTTTTAATATTTAATTAATTATTTTTAAAAATTTCCTCAAAGCTTATAAAAAAAATCATTTACATTTTTAATAGAAATTAGTCTATGATGCTCAACATAATCCATAACTCTAAGATAAAAAAATAAATGCAGAGAAATTAAGTATTTAATGACAAAGTGAAAGAATAACTAAAGACACTTTAATTAAAAATTGCATGATACAAAATCTATAGAATATTAAATAAATTAAATTCCAAGTGCTGGAGTTTCAAACTATCAATTAGCAAGAGCGATAAAAGTGTTTCAGAAAATTTTCCTTGAAGTTATTCTTTTTACTTCATAAATCTATTTTAAGAACTTTTAAAAAAGACTAAAAAGAGATTTTCGTGTTAATGCATCCCCTTCTGGGCTTTCATTCTGTTGCTTAGAAAGCGAAACTCTAACATGCCATTATGTTGAAAATAACTTTAAAAATACATCATTAAACTGTCTTAAATGTACATAATATCTCAAAAAGAACTGGGTATAGAATTACGATTTTTTTTTTACTTTTTATCTATTGTTATCAGTTGTTATGAGTATGAAAAAAAAACTGTAAACATCTATACTATAGAATAAGATAACGTCTGCTCATAAAATGTGTTTCAGGGTAAATTTATCATTCAAATATACAATTTTCTTCTTATAGAAAAAGAAGTACAGAAGCAATGTACATTAAGTCAATGTATTTATAAATTATTTGCTATTTTGATAATTGAAAATAAGCAATATGATTATTAACTAGCCGCCTCTAGAGACATGTTGGGTCACCGGGAAAATTAGTTGCGTTAAATTTAAATAAATTTTCATATGCATAACTTTGATATTATGATTCCTTAAATTAAATATTTTTAGATCAGATTGTGGCAGTCATTAAAGCCATGCTATTCTATAATTCTTAGGCCTGCTCTGTTGATAATGAATATGAACCCTTTCATAGGAGTTGAGTTTTAAGGCATCAGTACCAATATCAACATAGTTGTTTCGGTATTTACTTCTGATTGCACCTCATATTTCAAGTTTGAATGGTTTCAATCCCCTCTCCTCTTTACAAAATGCACAATTAATAATTAACAGAGTCTTCTTGAAAGAAAATATCACAATTGAATGCATGTTTGGTAAAATAATGAAAAAAGTTTGTATAACGTTGCTTCAATGAAATGTATTGTTAAAAACTATACATTTGAAATCTGTCGAAATTCCGTAAAGAAATGCAGAGGCAGATAAATTTAAAATTTTAAAATAATGCAAAAATCCGTTTTGAACAATAATGAATTAAAAAAATTATTATGCAAAAACTCAAAATATACGTGAAATTTTTTTTGAAAATCTAATTAAAATAAGGAAAAAAAATTCTCCGAGATTCATATTCCAGTCTCCAAAATAAATCCGTCAAATTTGGCACTTCTGTTCAAAATTGAGTGCCAGGTAGCACGCGCACGCACACGCCCCCCCCCCCCACACTTTACTTTGCTAACTACTTAGATTTACATTTTTTTAAACTTTTCCTTTTTTAATAACTTTTTATCTATTCACTCACTATTTTTCTTGTGACATATATAATTTCTATTAAGAAGCTTTTCCGCCTTTGAAATATTCTTTCGTTTTCTCTTTTATATTGTTACAAACCTGCAATTCGGCTTCCCAGCATAGTTTATTCCATCAATAGAAAGAGGGTTTTACAGTCATCTGAATGGGACTAGCGCGTCGGATGTCCCAGAGCTTGGCGACAAACTTGGCGACCATTTGGCGACTTTGGCGCCAAAATAGATAATACCCGAAACTTCGAGAATTTTCCCGATCCATCCAGTAGGAACCGAGATACGCCTGGAACGTTCCTGATTGGTTGAGAGGCTTCTAGCCCCGCCTCCTGAGACCTATAAAAGGGTCCACAGCTGTCAGAGCAGGCAAATCAAGTCCGAGCGGAGTACGACGACGAAGCCAGTAGTCGAGACGACGGAGTAGTCCGAAGACGGAGCGGAGAAGGCGGAAACGACGGTGAGCAGCGACGGAGTCAAGCTCGTGCTGAACTGAGCTGTGCGCTACTGTCTGCAGTAGATTCTGGTTGTATGCTGCTGTGTATGCTGTTGTATGCTACACGTCTCGGGTGAAGATAATCGTCTTCTGTGCTGTATATAGTTGTCGCTTTTGTGCTGTCCTGTGTGTCTTCGTGTAAATAAACGTCGTTGGTTTTATTCTACTTCTGCCTGCTGATTGAGCGTTCTTTACACCATATCACTCCCACTATCCAAACGAACCCCGGTAAAGAAAATTTCGTAACAATATTTTTGCATGCAAATAAAAAATAAAGAATTTAAAATCAAATATATTTGGACGAATATTTTGTCAATTGTATAAAATATTGGTAAAATTCTGTCCTGTCGATACTGCTTCGTTAAATGGTGGCGAGGTGGTCGACTATACAGCAGAAATATAAAGTGGTGAATAGTATTTATTTGGTATACAAAGATATTAAGACGAACACAAAGAAAAATAATCTGTATACCAAAGATGTAGTATGTAAATACTGTATACAAAGTACGGATGCATATCCAGCGAATTTGACAATTATGGATCTTTATTATTTTTTCAAAAATCTTTTGGCCTATTATTTTTACTTAGCGTAATTTCCATTTAAGTGTTTTTTTATTTATTTCTGTATCCTTAAGATGGGTGTCCTCCATTATGCAACGAAGATGAAACTGCCATTGAAATGAATGAATAGTAACAATCATCTAGAAATGGTCATGTTTTACCCCTCAAGCTGAGATACAAATGCAATAAAGGAAGCGAGGCATATCGTCATTGTACCCAATAGGAAAATGAGGTCAATAATGGAAGTTTGTCATCTCCATTCTCAAATGCTCCAGGTAAGATCTTAAGATAATTGAAAAATCTATTTATAAAATAACTTCATTAATAAAATTAATATCATAAAAATTTCTATAAAATAAAATAAAAAATCATTCTGAGAAATAGATTAATTTGGTACAAAATTATATGACTAGCAGTTACTTTGCGAATAAAAATTGCTACATCTGAAATTTTTATTCAAACTATTGTAAATAAATAATAAAAATAAATATAATGATGTTTCCACTCATGTTCTGAAGTTAGGTATGTGATTATATATATTTATCCATTGAATAAACTCGAAGTTATCTGTCTATAAGTTCAAACGGTAAAGCGCTGAAATGTTATTTATTAAAGTACCGTTTCATTTTAATGAGTGCCTAGTATGTAATGTGTGGAGTATTTAGTTAAATTACATAATTGGCGCTATTTGAAATTAAAGCATCTTTTGCCCGAATAATGACAGCAGTTTTTGTATTTTTAAATGAATATTTAGACAAACAGTGCAGCAAAATGACTAAGAAAATTAATAGAAAAAAGTTATTTCGGCTTATAGCAATTTTTTTTTCTTATCGCATTTTTATTGATTGCGTTAATCCATAAATATATTATTTTTGAGTATTGTTTTCATAAATGCATATTATGAAAACAAAGGATAATGTATATTTATCATTTTGTCTCTTCCATCGTTGCAATTGACAAATGCCAAGCAGGAAGAGGGGGTGAGGGAGGAAAGGAATTAGAGAAATAGACTATTGCACTTTGACTCAACTATATTAATCAGCAGTGAATGCATTTATTAGCTAAAATAAATCAAATTTTAATTAAATAAGTGAATTTGGTTAATGCTGAAAAAGTGAAAAAACTAAAACTCTTAAGAACATCCATAGTAAACATAAAAAGTGTTTTACTTTGGGCAGTATTTAATACATAACGTTCATTCTTAATTTATATTTACTTCTACTTTGAAAAAGTTTTGTGAAATATCTAATTTAATTAAGCTCTGTGTAAGTTTAACATTCATGGCAGTGTAGAGTGTCACAATGTTAATTTAATTCTGATGAATGCTTTAATTGACATTAAATTCTTTAATTTTAATTACATTAAATTCTTTAATTTTAATTACATTAAATTCTTTAATTTTAATTACATTAAATTCTTTAATTTTAATTAAGTTCTAGCAGAATTATTTTATTCTATGATGTTTTGTATAAGATTCTTCTTCTTTAAAAATAAATAACTACAGACATTCAGAAGTTTTTCACTAAAAGTTTTGGTTAAAATTAGAAAAAATCACTTTCGCATATTTACTAAAATATTATTTTAAAACTGATTGTTTTATAAAGCCAAATCAGAAGAAATTTTTTTAAAAAATAGAAACCATTTTTAATTTGACGCCTATGATAAAAAGGCAGAATACTTGATGTAAACATTTCCTCCTATTATTTTAGCCTTTCAGACTATTATTTCTTGACTGGGTTCTTTTTTTATAAACAATAGTTGAGATAACCGAAGCTTTTTTGCGTTATTTTGTTAACGTGAGCTTCTGAAATAGGTAAGTTTTCTCTATTAATACAGAAATTTGAATCATAAAATGTTTATGAAAACAAGTGAAATACCTTGATCTGTATTTAAAAATTCAAATAGAAACTAATTACGGATTAACAAATTGTGTTATAATATTCAGATAAGGCGCAAAATAAATTAACTAAAAGAATGGAAGTATTATAATACTGATCTATATAAATGTTTACCTTAAGATCAATTAGAATAAGAGATGAAAAGCTGCAGAAAAATTGAGGTCTTATAATTTTATTCAATGAGATTAATTGTCACATAGTGTTTTAAATTATTTTCCTGAAAATATTTCCTTTTTTACATAAATAATTTACATCTTTTAATCTGATCATCTTTTAATTTATTAATTTTTTAAGACGCATACAGGGGGAATAAAAAAAATGAAGACAAACTTTAAAGTCAGGTACGCCAAAAGAGCCATTTCTTAGTAGCATGTGATCGTAAAATCTATAAATAGCAAAAGGAGGTATAGCTGCGAGTCGAGTAGGACATAATATGTTATCCAACATCCTATTACAACGTTTATTTGCTGTCAAAATTTTCACCATGAAAGTATCATTATTGATGGCAAGTATGGACAAAGTAAATCGTCTCCAACACTGGTTTATCAAATGTCAATACCGATATATTTTTCGAGACAATTACAAATATCGGTTTGGAAAGAAACTTTCCCATTGACGTCTTTTCTATCTGTTTCTAATTTTTTTCAGAGATGCGTAAAGGGAAGGCAAAAAAATGTTTGACTGACTTTAATTAAGATTAGGTATGCCAACAGCCGAAATGATGAAATAATGTCATAATGATTTACTATTTTACATGCAAATACTAAATGTAAATTTTGTTTAATGATTAATGCATTGATGTTATTAGGATCTAATCACTTTATAAATGTATTACTACATTTTATTTCAAATGGGAAAACGGTGTAATGGACAGTCTTTTGACGGTGCGCACCTAAACTTTTGGTATGATAGCTAGAAGATGTGCTACTTGCACATTAAATTTGATCTGCTGTTGGAGTTCTGTCCTGGACTCTACGAATGGTATCTGTGTTTGTCGATTGGGCGGAGTAGCTTTTTTTTGACACAACACCTTTAGTTGTGATGGAGTTAATTTCATAATGCTGAAACGAGCCATTTATCCAAAGCAGGTGACCTCAAATGTATATACAACTATTTGAAGAATCATTGTGTTAAAGTTGTTCTATAAACAACTGAACATCTGACAACACCATGTTCCATGCTAACTATTGCAACAACAATGTGCGACATTTCCACCATAAATACTCGGATGAGTTAAACAGCGGAAAGATATTGAATATACGAAACCATCTGGTTTAATGTCGGTCTAAACGTTAGTACCCTGAACGTTATGGATTTTGAGATGGACCAAATCGTCCTTGAAAAAGTAATTTCGACCATAATAAATTTCAGACGGAAATATCAGAATGACTGGTTTTGGGTTTATTGCTTATTGTCACTCTCTCTCATAAGTCACATTTACACTTACATATTTTTTTAATCTAAAAAGGATCTGTTCGTTTCTTATTTTCAGATTAAATTAAAAATAAAACTTTTGGTTTATTCTGTATATTTATAATCTGCCCTACTCACAGATTGACGCGATTTCTTGATGATAAATACTCGGCTTCAGGATCGGAGGACTCGTGGTGCGATATCCTATTCTGCTTAATAACTCTCATGTGAGTGGGCCTAGTGCATGTCAAGCCGTTTAGGACTAAATGTCCTCGCACTGATTCGATACCGTAATTCGGAGAGGGTGTGTACTAGTTCAACGTCCTCCTTATCCGGTCACTGTTAAAAATTTCAGAATCGGTCCACAATAGTCCAGAAAATTGAATTTAAATAAACTAAACTTAGATTCCCTTATGACCCTTTAAAATACGAAGACGAGAAGCTTCAGGTATTATGGTTAGTTTTCGCTCATACTCATGGGTACATAATGGTGGAGTGTAGTTTCACTAATTCAAATGTTGAATGACATCTCTGTGTGAAGTGTGGATGCATGTGTCATCACAAAATGAGGATTATAAAAAGTATACCACAATTTTCATGGCAACTCAGTGATTCAGATTCTTCGAATGCTAAGGCAATGCAAGGATGTCTCCTTGGCATAGTTACGAACTTTTGATTCCATGTAAAAATTTCAAATCAACATAAGAATATGGCCAAGCATTACAACAATATTTATCACAGTAATTTTTTTTAAAGACTGGATATCAAAAATATAACATTATTCTCAGCTTTGTGATATGCATTATCATGAATATAATAGGAAATTTCTACAGAAAATATTAAGAATTATTTGAATGTTCAAAATTATTCAAAATTTAATACCAATTTTGTTTCGGGGTAAAGCACTAAAAGTGTTCAGAAAATCTTGAATAGAAATTTTGGTTATTTTCTAAAGAGCTATTGCTACTTATTTCATCACAATACAATATACATTTCCAACTATCTGTATCATTAATATTTCGAACTGTTTGGAGAAAAAAAAATTGATCAACAGAATTCTTCCAAATAAAAACGAATAAAGTAATTCAACAGATTTTGATCGATATATTAAATTAGTCATATTTCTCATAATTACTTTTAATTAGTCATACTATTATATATTAGTCATAATTTAATTTTTTAAGCAATATGTAACTATGCAAAATATAAGCAACAATTCCAAGAGTTTTTGTAATCATTAAATTACTATGTTATTAGCAAATTCCATTTCCCCCAAAAAATGTCTTTATTTTTCCTTAAAAACGACTCAAATTATCCTTTTCGAACCTAGGCCCATTTAGTCCGGTTTACTGGAATTTTAAATTTCTTCATTTACTATTTCTTCTCTGAAAACTCCATAAACTTAAATATTCAACCAAATGAGTAATATATATATATATTAACCGTAGACGGCGTCCTAGTTTTGATCTTCATTTATTTTAGTCTTTGATTTCAAGTGTAATCATCAAATATTTTCTTCAGTCTTAATTTCCAGGGAATTTCAGTCATTCACTTTAAAATAAATTAGTTTTTTATTTTACTTTTTAATTGCATTTAATTTTAAATCACATAAATTAATTAGTTTTTAATTATTTTTGTACATTTTTTTGTAATTCCTTCAATTTTGATATGATTTTTTTAAAAAACTTATAGACCCTTGTTTTTAAAGCTTATTCTCCTAATTAATTCAAACTCGGCTGAAAAGAGTTTTTTTGTGTGATTCTACTATCGCAAATAGTGAACATCATGCTCCATTCTATGGAAATAATAAGCTAATTAATTACTATAAATAATTATCTTCCGTCCAGGTATAAAGAAATTTTTTCAAGGAATGTCATTTTTTTCATAAAATGCCCAGTACAGTAAGAGTTCCTTAAAAAATTGTAAACAAATTTTTTGAAAATTGGAATATTGAAATTTTTATTATATTCTGTAATTGGTTCCTTTATTTATCAAAAATTTCTTTTGACTGTTTTTATAATAGGCGATATAAATATGAAGTTGAATAATAACTTTTTTATAGGTTTGGATTATATGGTATCTCTCTGAAATTAAACAATGCCAGATACACAACTACATTGGATTTAACCTTTTTTTTACTATAGATTTATTAATCCTTTCTAGGGCCATGCAAGATATATCTAGGGCCATGCAAGACTTATCATTAAATTCATCAATTTTTGTTCGAAATTAAGTAGGTTGACTTAAATTCTCACAATTTTTTCAATAATACAAAGACTTAAATGTCTCAGTTTCTTATCTAGAAAAAATGATATACCTTGATTTGTTATTTAATTAATTAATCAAATTAATTATTAAATCAAATTAAATTTATCTAATAAGCTAAATGAAGGATTTTTTAGTCCATATGAACCCAAAAAATATTTTAATATACTATTACCGAAAAAATGACCTTTTAAATGGTTAAAATATATGCCATTAATTTAAATCGTTTATTATTCTCCGATGTTGTCACCAACATTGTATGCAAGTTGTATCATTAAACTAAGAGAAGCACCTGAAGTCAAATATTGAAGTCATACCATTTCTTTTCATAGTTCCGGCTAAATCTATTGCCTTAAGATCCTCTAGAATAATCCAGTTGTCACTTTGGGAGTTAGTTCAGTTTTAAAAAAAATTATGTCATAATTGCTGGTATTTGAATCACGGTTTTCAGTTATTCATATAGCAACTCTCAGCAATAACGCCCAAAGGGATCAAAATTTACTATCGCGCTGATTTAAAGATTCTTAAAGTTGTAGACCGTTCTACCCTTATCATCGACCGATCTCCTACAAAAAGAATAAATAATATACTAATTATGTATTATAAGTATATAGCAATATGCTTATTCATATGTACTCATTACGAATATGGTCTATAACCAATTCCTTCTACTAGTTACGTTAAATCTTTTGTAATTAGGAATTCTTTCGATGTCGTTAGTCGATGAATAAACACAATCAACAGACCTCAGTAACAAACGACGACATTTATTAAACACGGGGAAACAAACACACAGGTAGCAAATATACAGCCGGGACGAACACAGGCAACACACAGCAGCACATTAAAACAAACAGCAGTCCACAAATAGTAATCAGTAATAATTACAATCACAGCGCACAAAGCCGCCAGACAGAATTCAATAGGAGGAGGGAATCATTGTAACTGCTCTATATGGCCTCTCCAAACGCTTGCAATTCTCCACTGTTTCCTCGCTTTAGCTGTATCCAACTTCCGACTCACTCCTACATAGTCTCTCCTCACACGACTCGATGCTGCTTCTACAATGAATATCAGGACTCAGAACACAGCTCAATTCAGAAAATGGTTGAGCTATACACAACACTTGCACTTCGCCGGCCAGATCCAACTATTCGCCATTGATTTTTTCCACGATTCTGTACACGACTCTATACACGATTGGCTTCTGCTTGAGACTGCCGGCCTTTTATAGTTCCCGGAAGCAGGCAGAAAAGTTTCTGGTACAATCAAGCATATCCCTGTTCCTTATAGTTCTATCGTCAAAATTATGACTAATATCGCCAAAATTCAAATAGATAATTCCAGTATTATCTGTTTTCTAGCCATACTCGTCATATTCATCGCCAAGCCCAAGGGGTCACTATTCTGGCATAGAGCTGATCTTAAAACGATTTTTCTTACGATAGAACTATTCGTGCTGGGAAGCCACATTACAGATTCGTAACAATATCATAAATGTATAGTAATATACTTATTCATATATACTAATTACGTATAAAGTCTATAGTCAATTCCTTTTAACAGTTATGTTAAATCTTTTTTAATTATTCAGTTAACACTCCTCCTAATTTATAAAATTTATGAGGAGAAAGGGATTTAAAATACTTTATATAGAATTTCTTAGGATAGAATTAGAAAATAAAATTCTTACAATTTCTTACGTACAAATGAATATATTATGTAGAAAAATGAATTATTAATGTAAACATTTGAGTTTTATAAGAATTCTTATTGAAATTTGAGGAATAGTAAATATTTTCCTAAAATTGCACCTTAGATTTGCTTGCAGAATGAAGAAAATAAATATTAAACATCTGTTGATATTGAGATTAACCTCTATTATTTGTAAAATAAGTTTTAGTAATTGCTTTACGAAGATAAATAAGGATTAAAAGACTAAATTAATTAATTATAAAAGGTACGGGATTATCTGCAGAATTTAATGCAAGTCACTTGACTTCCATTAATTATAAGGTAAGTTAAGTTTGGAGTGAATTTCTGTACGAATGTGCTAATTGATGTGTGAAGTCATCATGATTTACTTTTTCAATAATTAGTCATAACTCTTCTTCGAATCGATAAAGATGTTCATATTTAATTCGAAAAAAATTCAGATTAGGACTAGAGAAAGAAATCGATTTCTGTCTTCAAAAATTTTTGTCAAATAGAACACAATTTGACGTCACCCCAACCATTCTCGTAAGTCTTTAATGTAGGTTAAATGACATCTATAGATATCTGTGATATGCAGAACAAAGATATAATCAAAGGTTTTATAAGGATAATTTTTTTTGTGCCTTAGTTTTCTGTGAAATTGAAATAAGAATTTGAAATTATTTTAAAGATATTTTATGGATTACGCCAAAATAAACTGCCTTTAAAATATAAATTTTGACATTATTTCGTTTATTAACGAATAATATAAATAAAAATAGTGATATCTAACTGAAATATGACAAACGCATGAAAACGGATTTCGGTTTCTTCAGAATAATATATCAAAAGTCGTTTTGAATCAATAACACCTTCAGATTCTGGATTATTTATTTTGGGGTTCTTTACAGGTTTTTATGATGTGTTATACCTAATTTTCTAAATAATTTCTGACCAATTCTATTGACAACTTTTTATTTTTCATAAAGTACTCAGTTATTTTCTGACTTATGAGTCGAGAAAAATGATTTTCATTGAAAAAGGGATTACTAAGTAGTTCAATATTATTTGTCATCTTTCTCAAGGCAAAATTATTATTAACAGCGTTATTAAAAGAAATTAAACATTAAAATATTTTAGAAATTTCACATTTAAAATTATCCATTTCATATCGGTTACATAAATCATTTCTGCCATAGTAAATAAAATTTTTAATTCATTACTTATTCACAGATCATATTGCATCTAGGAACTTGCTAAGTGCAATATGATGGCAAGTGATGAGATTTTTCGAATAATAAAAGGAGAACTCCAATAATGTGAGATGTTAAAGGCATTAAGCTAAATTAAGTTAAAGGCAAACTTCTAGTAGTTGATGTTTCAAATATCAGATTTTAACTAAAAGCACTTTCCCATACCCTTTTAACTGTGTTTTAATTTTTATCACACTCCTTTCACATTGGAACCTTTTATCACATCTGGTTAACAAGTTAAACAACACTGGAAAAGTTTTTATACATTTACATAATGTTCCCATATTAAATTCTGTAATATCAGCAGTTCAACGATTTAATCCACATCTAGCTCTAAAAGCTACAAATTAAAGGCAAAGGCAAAGTTGGGAATAATTCTGGTGACATTAACTGAACTGACTGTCTCAAATAAAGTAAAGTTTATCTGAAGTTGATAAGTTTCAGTAAAGGCCAAGACTTCATCGAATATACTACTACCGAAAATTTCTTTATTTTATGTTTTGTACACATTTTTTGAAATTAATATTTTGAACTAGTTTTTGTGGAAAAATAGCGCTAATAAATAATTGTTACACTAATTAGGCTAGTAGATAAATCCAAACAGTTAAGATTAGAAAAGTTTAATACATGAGAATATGTTGAAATGTATACGAGAATTAAAGGAAGGCCAATATAAGAGCGAAATTGATTTTTTTGTAATGAAAAGCACTGAAAAAAAGAAACTGATGGCATGAAATCGAAAATATAGACAGGTTAAAGAAAATGTGCTTTTTGCAATAAGAAAATGAACATTTATAGGGATAAATGGTAAAGTTGATAATTTGCAGTCCTTTGTTCAACCAGCATACTATATTTATGCCGCAAATGAGTGATTCTATAATAATTGATAAATGTATTACAGTTAAATTTCCTCTTACATAAAATGTATATAATATTCCAAAAAGGATTTGTTTAGAATTTATCTTTATAAGGCACATTTTAATGAATTCATTCATTAACCCTATTTTAAAACTCATTTCAAAGAATATTTATGTAAATTATATGCTCATTTGTCTGCAATTTCATTTTTTTAAATATAAATTTGCAATACTTCTAAAATATTATCTTATAGGATTACTAGAAAAGCCGTTTAATATTAAGGCACATAACACTTTATTTTTATAGTTAGATCTACTAATGTATTAATAAGTTGATGTAGTAGAGCATGAAAAATTCAAATTTACATTTCATGTGATTCATCATCAAAACATTCGCTAATTATTGCGAATTCAATTAGTTTCAACTTCATCTTGCGTTTCTAATTTCTTATCTGATATTGTTGTAAATGACATCCATGACAGGATTCAGAAAAGTATAGTCGTTATTGGACTACAAGAGATGTCTTTCATAATTTTTTTACTGTATTTTTAAATAAGGTGATTTATATTTTATTGAGTTAAAGCATTCATAAATGAGTCACGAATTATTTTTTTCAGAAATGATATATTCGATAAGGAAATAAATTGTTAAAAATTTCTTTCTTTGTTCATGGTGAAGACACAAGACAAAAAAAAAAACACTTTCCATCTACAAAATGGATTTTAAATTATACTGTCCAAATTATTATATACGAAATTTGTAATAGGATAGTAGCAAAATCAGTGTTCAAAAATGAGCCATTTGATTTTTCTTGTAAGCTATTGATTGATTTAATTGATTTTTTTTCTTATAAGCTATTGATATATAAGTTATTGATTTTTAGAAATGGGTGATATTGCCTATGGCGTGATTTATGAGATCTATATCTAATCGTTCATTTTCAGTTGATCTATAATTAATATCGAAATGGTATGCTACTAACAGGAATAAATTTAAATTTATAAGTAATGCAGTGTTTCAAATGAGATCTTACTATAAGTATGTCGAATACATTTTGTCAATCAGCGATCAATTTTAATTAGCAAATATAATCAATATTCCATCAAGATTACGTCATACTATTAATCAACTCGGATAACTGACACTGATTGTAGATCATGTTAAACAACAGTTCATTTTAATTAGCATGTATAAATTGTAATTAATTCAGATAATCACTAATCTCTGAATAGTTAATTCTCTCTCTCTTCCTAGTCTTACCAGACATTTCGTCGGAATGATGCTACACTGTAATCACTCCATTTCAGAGAGTAAAAAGCGACCTCTTGATTTAGTTTAATTTTAAATAAATTTAGAAGTTTTAATTGGTACCTGACACTTGTCACTATTTATGAATTTCCCAGTGGATTAACATTAATTCAAATGAAGGCACTAAGATACGTTTGTGTGATTTATGCGCTACCTATATCATACTCATCTTTATTAAGCATATTTGTGAATTTATTTATTTCGTTTTGATCTCTTTCTCTCTATGTAAAGATGTTTGTTTCTGTTTTTGATAAAAACCTACAGTTTTTGTTCAATATTGTTGAAATTCGGCGTACATATGTATTAAGACAAGAGGACTGGCAAAGACAACTTGCGAAAGTACAAAAGTTAATTAAAATATAAGTTAATTAAATACTAAGGAGTTTTTTTAGGTTTCCCAGTTTATCTACTGAATGAATTACTTAAGAAATATGATTTTTAAATTACAAAACTACATTTCTAATGATACCAATTTTATATTCGAAAATAGTTTCCGTAATTTTATGAATTTATTTAAATATAATTTACAACAAAACCTGTAGTAATATATTTATTGATATGATGATATTGAAATTAATCTCCTAACTTCATCAAACCATTCCACTGTTTGCTTTACCGGGTGTTAAAATTAAGATGAATATTTAATTTCGCGGACGTTAACTTTGCAGCTTTAATTCTGCATTAATTCCTTATTATTTATACACCTTCCATAATTTGCTTCAACTGCACATTTAAAATAGATTCAATTAGATGCAGATTTCTCATAACGAAATAGCAAGTTGAAAATTTAAATTACTGCATTCCATATTAATCCTTAAGCACAAGCACCTATTTTTTGAATATTAGTACACGGTCGGGGACATTTTGAATCCAAATTGACAGGCATTGACTCTTTATCTTATTAGCTATTTGTAAAAAAATAAAATATGGTTGGAATATACAGATATTTATCCATGGTTATATGTTCTTATTTAAGATACAAATGTGATTTTTAATAAGAAAAAACCAAAATGGAAAGCTCCATTTTTTTTTTATTCATTTCCCTTCCCCCTTTCTATTCATATAAAACTTATTACTTTTAATATAAGTAGCTTTTTCTATGTGAAATATTGGAAATTATAAGAAAAAATTTGCATTTTGCATATAGTTTACGTGTCAGTTATTTTAGAAAAAGAAGCTTTAACATACTACTTCGAAAATTCACACCCTTTGTCTTTCATTTTTATATACATACTCTAAAAATACTTTTATTATTTCTAATTCAGAATAAAATGAATTATTTACATAAATTTCAAAATGATTTATTCATATTATAAAAGAATGCATTTTGTATAATGATTTGTTACATTTTATACGAACTGGGAAAGGATTTGACCAGATTCCTTTGATCAGGGTATTCAGAATCTGCTTTTTGTTTCGGCTATGTATCATGATCACTTACGAAAATTTTAGGAATATACGACGAATCTGAGAAAAATGAAAGGCATCGTTTCATTGATTTCTTTTGTTCTAATCTTCTTCTAGCTCCTCCATGAAGGTATTGGAATTAACGAATATAAACTTTTATAAATTACTAGAATTTCTAAACAAAAGATAAAGAATGGGTTCAAAAAGACCCCATGCGAGTACTGACGAGTTAATAAATTAATAGTCTGGAAAAAGGCATTATTTCGGATGTACGAGCTAATAATTTCCTTAAATTATGAACAAAATTATGTTTTACCATTCATCAATGTACAATGTATTCATCAATGTACTTATATTCAATATAAATTCCCCCAAATTCATTTAATCATGAAGGATTAAACAAACAGAATATTTTTTTTATTCTTCTAAAGAGCATTCTTTGCTTACGGAGTTTATTTAATTGGATCATTCATCTCGAATTTATACCTAGCATATGTAATGCCATTGGAAACCACTGACAGATGAATTTATGTTAATTAAAAGCATCATACTATAATCGTGCAAGCGATATAACGAATGCCTTGCAAATACTGAAGGAGCACCCAAGCCAAACGATCCATCAAATGACTAAACAGCAACACCCTTCTGGAACACTCCCCTCCAACTTGGACACTTCAACGAAAGAAAGCGTCGTTCCGTTTCTTCCAAAGTTTCATGTCCGGCAAGAGAGAATGCTCGGTGGCTCCATCTACAGGCGAGGGCTAGTTGTGCTGGATAGGAACATCCCAGACAGCATCCGGCTACTGTGACGGAAGGATGCGCCAGGACAACTTTTCTTCTCTTTCACCTGCTTTCAAGGTAATTGCTCAACTTTTCTCTCGTGGTTTGCAACTTCTTCCGGAAAAGCAACTCGTTTGCTGGGGATATTGTATGTATACATGAGATAAAAGTATATACGCAATGGGTTCGTCACTAATGTAATTTTTAATTATGATTTTAGTTAAATTAAATTGTTAATGTATAAAACTTTACCAAAGTATTGAAAAAGGCAAATTTTTTGTCAAAGACGAATAGGAATGAATTTCTTTGAATTAAGCATGTAAAAAAATTAAATTCTTTAAATTGTTATAGTTTGTGAGTCAAGCACTGTTATATGCGTGATTTATATATATAATATATATATATATTTGATATTAAAGTTGGATCAAATGATTTTGAATAATGAGAAAAACAACAGCATGAAATTGTTATAATCGTATCTCCTTTTATAAATCTAGTTATATTTAATGCAAGATAATAATAGGTACTCAAATTTTATCCTAATTTTACATTTTATTATGTTATTTAAATATAAGTAATTTTTTTACAAAAAATTTCTGCTATTTTTTCAGAAAAGATTTTTATGGTACTTGCATTAAATAATGAGATGTTACACTAGAAAGTTTGTTTAAATTTATTTTATAATTTTCCTTTGTAATTTATTTTGTACAATAAAACATACATAGATTTTAAAAAAATATCACAATAATTATAAAAACTTAAAAACTTATGGCGGTTTTTTCTATATTAAATTTATATGTTTAAACAAATTACTGAAATTAATTTAATTTGTAATATTATAAATAAACACATGATTGTAAATAATTTTATTTTAATTGAATACACTTAGAAACTTTGTACAATTTCGTACTTCAGTACTTCTATAGTAACCTAAGAATATTTCTGAAAGTCGATAGTTGAAAAGATTAAAGTTTGCTGGCGATTCTCCTGTGAGTTTAATTCTTTTTACTAATAGGAATGAAAATAAATACTTCACCAATAAAGCAATTTTAGTGACTTGAAATGATTATTGCAAACTTTTGTTTTAAATTAAAAGCCACATACCTTAATGGACTACTTTTTGTATTGCTTGCCAAAGTTATGAAAAAGTACGAGTCAGTTTGTGTTAAAATGTCTTGTCTATTTGCCAAATACCGCCATAATACTTTGGTAAAGACAATAGATTTATATTTTATCAGTGTGCCTGGGTAAATTTAAAGGTATTGCCTACTTTTATTCGTTGTCTTTGCTTAGCGAAAAAAGTAAAATCATATCTTATTAGTTAATTTATTTTTTAAAATCATTTATTTCTTATGATTTCCCATTTTAAAAAGAATCCTTGTGAAGTTGTTTCCTCTTAACTGAGTTCATCGAGTTTGGGGATATTTATTAATAAATCACTTTTCTAATTAAAAAATACAGAAAAATAGCAATAAACATTTTTTTTGAAAATTAAAAGGATATAATAATAATGTATATAATTTGCCTACTGGCTATCGAAAATCATTGATTCATCTGCTTTAAAATCCTTTTCATCACGTTATTTTTTGAAAGTCCCTGTTCATCTTTTCTGCAATAGCGATTCCTATGTTGATTTCCTTGCAAAAGACGCGCGATGGTAGATTTTCGTACAAAAACATCTCAGCCATCTGTAAATAGTTTGAATTAAATGACTGGCGTTTAAGTATATAAACACATGCGTTTTTGCTTGAAAGAGAAAAATCATTTTTTTTCGGGTTCGGAAAGGGCTAAAATTTCAGCAAATTTTTTTTTTTGTATGTTACAAGTGCGAAATACTGTAGTAGCAATAAAAAATATAATTCCTGAGTTTTCCTTAGTCAAAGAATAATGACTTTCAATCAAGATACTATAAAAATGTTTGAACATAGAGTAACTTAATCTGTATCCACTTATTGACATCAATTTAGTACGATTTTTAAATCGGGTCAACTTTCTTTGTTATTTATCTGTAACTGTCCCAATTAAATTGAATTTTTTTACCAATTATATAATTAAATTTATCAATAATTTAGTTTCCATTCCTTGAGAATATCCGAAATAAGCGGATTCCTGTTTCGATGTCACAAATAAATGGAATCGTTTGTACAACGATGAAAAATTAAAAAGGAATTTAATTACTGCGTGAATTTAAACGGAATACTAATTTTAAGTGCATACAAAACGCAAAGTTTTCAAATAATATCTGTTTAATTTTTATTTTGATGTCATAATTTTATTAATCTCTTTATTTTCTGAATATTAATTTCTTTTTTTATAAAATAAAGGACTTGCAATAACTAATAATAATTAAGAAGATAATTAATTATTCAATGAATTTTTATAAAATTATAGAAACTACATAAAACTGGGTGCAAACGTATGTATGCATTTGTTAATTAAAATTTCTAAACTCAACAAATATAATTTCCGTTTCAGTATTAATAACTTATTTAGAACATCAAAGACCTTTTTAATTTCTCGTTAATTTTGAAGTATTAATTACTTAAGGAACTAAAAATTTCGACAATCTCAGAAATATAACCATAATTGAGTTCTTCTATTCATATTATCACATTAAGGAAAAATTCAATAGAAAGTAAATATAGGAATTACTTTAATTGGATTCTTAAAGGAATGATTTTTCAAACGTAGAAAATTATTTTGATTAAAGTATATAATTGTATAAATACAAGGACGAAATGAATTCTAAGAATTCGAATTAATTTAAACACTTTATTGAAGAGTCTCTAAATTAAAGAAAAATAAACGCATCGATATATTAGTTTCAGATGTATTAACATGTAATTTTCACTATTTTTAGCGAAATCGAAAATTTAGTAGTACAACTTCTTTAGAAAATTTAGCAATACTTTAGAAATAATTCTTTAGAAATTCTCTTTAGAAATATATTTTATAATTCTAAATATTCAATGGAGCATATTTAAGGAAGATTAAAATTTACGGTTAACTCAATAAGTATGATTAAATTTTTATGAATTGTAAACTAACTTTTAATTACTTTACCTAAAACCATCGATTTTTTGAAACGCTTCTCAAAAAGGATGTATTTCTCTGCATGTTTAATTATCTAATATAAATAACTGAACGTTGGCGTAGATGTTAAGTTAAATATTGGACATCCATTCAGAAGAAAAAAAATTTTACTTCTAAAAGACTAATTATGGAAAATTAATTATTCGCAGACGATATTTGTATTACATTTTTAAAGAATTCGACTACTTGTATCTGCGAAAAAGAATTTACGAAAGTTAAATATTTTTGTGTTAATCTTCTGGAAATTTGAATAATTACTTAGTTTTCAATAAGTAAATTATTTTTTTTGGTTAGTAAAAGTAAATCTACAAGATGAGTTTGGGGAATTTTTTTTTAAAAAAATTGTTATGAAAGATGTCAGAAAAATTTCATAAGAAAAAAAAATATTCGTGAATTTTTGTTTTATGTATATCTATATCTATACTTATAATAAAGCTCAATGTGTGTGTGTGTGTTTGTGTGTGTGTGTGTGTTGGCGCTCTACAGACCAGACCATTCAACCTACAGCTACCAAATTTGGCACGTGTATGCCTTGGAGGCCGGGAATGTGCACCTGGGGGTTATTTTTTCGAATTTTTAATTAGAATTTTATTTATTTAAAAATTAAGCGAAATTTTGACGTGTTTCTGCTATAACTGCCGAAAATATTACCGCACAAAAAAGATTTTTACATGAAGTTAAAGATAAAAAATTTATCTTTTAAATGATACTACTGTTTTAATCTTAAAATTAAATTTCTATTTTTAATGAATTTTTAAATAAATATTTTAACTATGTTTTTCAATAATTTTTTTCGTCAAAAATAAAAATGAGGATTAAGCACGTTTCGCATTCATGAGAAAAAAATAGCTTTTTTCAAAGTGTTGCCATCACATTGATTAAAGCTCTAACTGAAAATAAATTAAATCTTTTTGGAAATGAAATCTGCAAAATTATAATTTTCGGCAAGTGTCTGTAAGAAATGAAACAAATATGAAATATTATTTTTTCTAAAAAATAAATTCAAGAAAATTTATTTTATGATCTTTTACACTCTCTATACAGAGTGTTTATTCAGTCCCGGATCCATTTTGATATTTAATGAATCATAAAATAATGAAGATGTAAACAAACTTATGGCATTTATTGATGGAATAACTCATATATTTTCCTTTTGAGGTTTGAATATCGTCTGCGCGTGTTTTTAATTTCAGATAATTTCATTTTCCAGTCTAAATATCTGTACTTTTTTAAATATCGTCTGCTTATTAATTGCATTTTTCTCTCTTTTGTTTTTGGCAACTATTGAAATGTTTACTTTTGATGTGTTTATTTTATGTAGTACTTTTATATGTGATGTTTTATTCGATCGGATATTAAGGAGAAAGCATACACCACAAGAGAAAGCACAGATTTTATGGTGGTCATAGAGTTAATTTCCAATCAACTAAATCACTGACATTTAAGAGTTAATTTCAAATCACTTAAACTGACTGATTTATGAAGATTTGAATATCACTATTCAATAAAAAAAGGATAATTTTAGATTTTTCATCGATTGTTTCAAAGAAAATACGCCACTTAGCGCGCAGGTTTCTCAAGATTAATTGGCCTAAGATTATGAAAATGGTGAGTTTTTCTAAATTTTTAACATTTAAAACTTCATAAATAAGTCTTAGTTGATCGTGGAAAATAGAAACATTCATTCATTTATTTAAAATTTGGTGTGTCCAGAATATTTATCAGAATATGATACCTTACTGCATTAAATTTAGACTTCATAATTTTTGAAATATATTTATAAGCAGGAACAAAATATTATTATTGATTTCATTTCAATCCTTTTGAAAACAAAACTAAAAACTGAATTTTATACTGAATTTCAGAAATTTTTGGTGAATTATTGTTTGAGATATTACATAAACTATGAAAAATATTTTGTAGTTAACATAAGTCTTAAATACCGAGCGATTCTGTTTGCAATACTCATATTCAATAATAACAGTAAAGATGATTAATAAAATAAAACGCTTGGTTTTATTAAAAAATATCTTAATATTAATTGCAATTTCGTCATTTACATTTTTAATTAAAGTTGAAGTTTTACCGGAAATGGCAACAAATTAGCAAAATATAGATAGTAAATTGAATGAAACGATCTAAACAATATAAGTTTGGTATGACTATCAAAATTTGAAGATTAAAAATGTTTTGTTTGAGAATCCTTTAAGAGACCAGTTACTTATAATATTTAATTGAAAATTGTAGCTAGCGGTAATACTGGCGAACCGGCTGGTCGCCAAAGGCGGCTAGTATTCAATAATTTGATACACGTACACGCAATTATATTGTTTTCTGATTTTTTGCGATGTTTTACGTCTTCTTTTTTATTTTACTGTTTTATTCAAAGGTTTTACTTTGTAGTAGTCTTTTTTATGTGAATGGGTGGTCAGTTTTCATATTTTTAAAGAAAGTCCTTCGTCTAAAGAAGTGCATGTATTTCGTAAAACTGTATAAACATTCGCTTCGGAAAAAATGTATAGTTTATCTTTAAACGCTGCGACTAATAAATTAATTAGTCGCGTTCCTATTATGCATTTGATCTGAGGAATGTGGAATTAACCGTTGTGTTCTGATTCATCAGTTTAATTGGTCTGGTAATTTTAATTAGTTAAGTACATTTTCTAAGTCATTCTACTGTTTATATGCAGAAATTTATATTATAATTTCTAACATTAATAAAATAATATTTGAGTTGGTATATTATTTCCATGTTTTTACACCACACCAACAGGAAGAGGATGTGAAAAAAAAAGATTTCAATTTATTTGGTTTAATTTTCAAAGATAGTTTTAATAATTTCTAATATTTTAGGTAAATTTTTCTTCGAGCAACGAATATCATAATCTAAATTGATCTAAAGAAACAGTTTGAGTTCTTCCAGAAATTTTTTTTTCTTTTAATTAGCATTTATTATTATGACATATTTTAGAACATTTTAATTTGTCTTAAAGACATGCTTTTATATTTACTTTAACAATATAATATACATTATCAAAAAAATTTTTTAACAAAATCTTGAGTTTAAAATAATTATTATATTTTATAATTCATACCTAAATTTTTATAGAAAATCTAAATTTAATAAGCATATTTATAGTTATTTAGCTTTCATTAGTAAAATATTGGTAGAATGATATTTAACACGGCCATCAGGGGTATGACTTCCTTGAATAAACTAGTTGCTTTGCGTCATGGGATTGGAGAAATCTCAAAATATTTTTTAAAGAAAATTTTATTGAAGAAATTTCACACATATTTTTTCTTTATTCTTTTTCTCTTGCATAATAAAATATTTCTTGTTTGTTCGTCATAAGTGTGTCCTTGTGCACTATAGGACGTACAGATTTTATTTTTCTCTAAAAGAGTATGCCATGATATTTATTTTGAGGGAAATTTGTTTCAAATATTAAAAATAAATTTGAAAGTTCTTTCTAGAATCATAAAGACTGATGTAGATCCTCTTCTCCAGAACAAAAAGATCGAGTCCGGTACTTTATTCCACTGAAAATTAGGTACCTGAGAGGACATGAGACATTTTGTATGTTAGAAAATTCAAGGGGCATCTGGAGGGTAAGGATATATGGAAGACCGAATCCTTTCAATTATCGCTGTGGTGTTAAAAAATTATGAGATTTATCCTGAAATAACAATTGCACAGACTAAACTAAACAAACTATGGCCCATTTTTCTTGTCTAGTCTTTACACAATGGAAACTTTCTGCTGGTATTTAGTGTACTTAGGTTAACTAGTACGTCACAGGCAAATTTAAAGGTAATCTAGAAAGTATAAATGCACAAAATACAATCTGAAATTGATAAGAGTAGTTCTTCTCGACTTTCCATTGACAAGACATAAGCGTTCATCATTGCTAATGTCGAATTATATGCAAATAATATGAATTATTTAACTAACATCGAAGTAGCTGAAATTTAATCACATGTATAGGTAGTCTATCAAGTTAAGACAGACGCTCCGGTGTTCAAATGTTTTGAAAAATGTTTCCAACAATTCGCATATCAGAGTATCAAATATTTACGGTTGAGCATCAGTGAGCATTTGATAATCTGCCACGGGAATTATTGGACATGCCATGTTCAAAATCTGTCTGAACATATCAGAAACTTCATAATATTGAAAGGGCTGCTCCTCCTTTATGCGATTTCGACACAATATGCAATCTTTTTGAGCCAATGACTTGGATTCAAAATCTGCCTGAACATGGTGTCTTCACTGCACTTTTGCAGAAAATTCATAATAAAGAAGGGGTTCCTTCACATTATGCAATTTTCACACAATTCCTTTTTGAACCAATGATTTGGATTTGAACGTATTAGACATGCCTCCCCCATAATGCATGATTTCCTCTCTTGAAGTTTTTACTTCAGTAGCTTCTGCCAAGTTCCTAATATTCCAAATCTTCGCTCTTGCTATTACTCTTGAAATTCCCGGCATTTTTGAGAAAGTTCAGAAATTCATGTGGCGTAGAAATTTCAAACACTTTTTTCGGTGACGAAGTGCTTTTTATTGCATAATATCATCGCTGTGCCTCTATGCCATTTCATCATTTGAGAATAGCGTTTTGGAACCATGTTTTTCCACGTTGAAATGAATATCCTATAATGATGCCCTATTCCATTTCCAAAATGTTATGTGGAATTACAGAATTCCTTGTCTATTTTCAGTTTTAAAAAAAGTTAAAAGTCAGCAAAGGCCAAATAAATTTTGTGAGCCTTAGCGTCTTGTATTTACTTTTTAACCTACCTTATACCTCCCTTTATGCTGAAGTCGACGTACAAAAATATGCAGTTTAGATTTTTAATGGATACATATTTGAGATTAACAATAAATTACAAGAGCTTTCTAAAGCGGTTTTATTCAAAATGTGAACACTCTAAGGGTTAGAAAATTTCGCATAGTTAAGTATTCAAATTCTTTTTGTAAAATGTTCAGAAAATCTACAGTTATTATTTTGTATAATAATTAGTTTCATTTTCTCTCTACCAGAATATCTTTTTTCTCTTCTTCGTATTTGAAAGTCTGCTTAATGTGCTTTTCCATAAACCGCGAAAATTCTGCTGTTAATAGCCTATTTCATTTAAAGTTCAGATATTTACTTTTTTTTACGATTACGATTGAGCTTAAGAAAGAACCCATTTTTTTCCGGTACAAACTATTTATCTGTTTATCTACTTCTTCTAAACGTAAAGCTGAAATGTAACTTTTGGCTTACGCTTTTATGTAAGCGAGAAATATAAATGTAATAATATAAGAGTTGTTTTATGCTGAATAAATTATAAAGATTGCTCTGGTTCGGGGTGTTATGAAAAACTAAGGAAATTTACATGCTGACATGAGGCACATATTTAAAGTAATAAATTACAACGGCTTTCTAAAACGTTTATTTCAAAATGTGTACACCCTAAGGATTGGGACCTCCATTCGGGTATGACTGCTTGTGTATATAAAAGCATAGAAATAGCCTTTTTTTCCCCAAGAAATCTGGCAGTCTTCATCCACATTTATATTTTTTCCTAAAGAATTCCTGTCCTTAATTGTCGGTTGAAAAAAGGAAAATAGAATTGAATAGAATAATATATATATAATTTTTTGCTCTTCATTTGGCAGTATGTCTCACAAGGAGACGGCATGAGGTTGAAAATTCAGTTCAGGATGAGATTTGGTACATAGGTAGTATACATTTAGAATGTTCACTCAAGAAAATATTAAAGCGTAATAGCCAGTCAATTTCCAGAAAATGGCCCTCAAACATTCTGTATAACTTATATACTAATAATGTGTCGCCTCTACCGAAGCACGAATAGTATAGTGGTTAAGACATTAGCGCAGCATTCAAGTGAACCGGGTTCGATCCCAGGCTAACATTTTTTTGCTTTCTTTCTTCTACTTTATTTCAAATTTCTTTTAACAATTTACAAAAAGTTTGAATTAATACGTTTATCATTTTTTAATGCAAAAAGAAATATTTATTCTCCTAGTTCTTAGAATATAATTTAATTTTTAGAAAAAAAAATAATTATAAGAATGAATGCATTTTTTCAACTATTAAGAATTACTTAAATTTAATTAACAATTTAAATATGGTTTCAATTAATATGATACACATTTTTATATGGAAAAAAATTTATTGTACTTTCTTTTGATACATAAGCTAAAACTTATTTTTATAAAAGAGAAATATTTATGTATGAAAACATTTATAATTGAATTATAACTATAATTTAATGTTTAAGTGTTAAAATAATTATAAATATAATTTTAATTATGAAAATATTTTAAAATAACTATTTTTATCTTAAAATCATTAAAAGTTTTAAATTTTTGGATTTTAATAAATATAAATTATTTATTATAACTCAATGTAGCTGTATTTATAATGGGAATTAAAGAGAGCAGCTGAAATAAATAAAATATCGGAAAATTCAAAATGTTAATAATGGAAAAGAAAAAATAGGAAGCAGGTGTTAAGTTTTGGAATGCGTAGGCAGATGGTTCAAAAGTTTTAGTAACATATGATATGCTTTGTGCGTTTCCCAGATTTTATGAAGAAAAACAAATAATTTTTTTATGTTAAATGAAATTTCCTCTTTTATCGATTACTTTAAGCTTTCGCTTGTAGATAAACATTATTTATGAATTTTGAAATATGTCAAAATATATCTATTTTGTATGAAATGTTTTTACGGTAATTACCATTCTGTTTCTTATATGTAATAAACAAATAATGAATTATTTAAATACTGTTTGTAATTTAATTAACATTTATCATCAATTAGGTTATATATGGAATTGTTTTTCCTGCTTAAAAATAAAATTATACTCCAAGTATTAAGTCAATGAATATTTATTTTTGAGGGAAATTTATTTTTAAAACATTTTTTTGATTAATAAAAGAGTTGCATATTAATTAAAATTGTCTGTAATTTTATTAAAATAATATTTTAAAAGAAAACCGCATTTATTTCTTAATTTTTT
>JAPMOR010052010.1:10737-66888 GCA_026543865.1 Argiope aurantia | reverse complement strand
AAAAAAAAAGTTCTTTTTCTCTCCAACCAGTAAGTACAACGGGGGACATACAACTCAGCAAGAGAATGAGGAAGACAAGGTGCAACCCTAAACCGAAACAAAAACCGCCGATAATTTTCCGAACCCGTGTTCGAAATTGTAAGCTGCCAGTCGTGATGTATGGAGGGGGGTTGAGAAACAGATTGCCCGGCGAATAAAACAACTGTGTCATAACGTAACTGTTCACGCGTGCGTGGGGGAGGAAAAAAGACGGAAAAAGAAACATCGCGAGGTGATCTGACCAGCGGCATGCACGGCTGCCTATGCACATACTTCGGCAATGCCCCACCCTCTTGCTGAATGCGACTCCCCTAAATGGGTAGCATTGCCAAAGACAAATGCTACTGTGGACAGAGACAATTCTTCTTTGTCGTTACCCCGTATTTTATCAGTGCATGAGGAAGTATCCGATCGGTCGCATGTGGGAATGGAGGTCGTTTTGCGGTTCGATATAGCATAGTTGTGCGAGTGTAGCTTATGGATTAGAGATGAAAGTCGTGAGATTTAATTGTGTTTAGTAGGGGAATATAATTCAGTTGATAATCTTTATAAATGTTATATAGTGATTACAGTCGCAATCCTTTCGGCGGTATGTGTGACCTTTAATCTTCTTGGCCTATGATTTGACATTATTTTGCCTCAATATAACCATAATAAACAGTATAATAAGGGGTAGTCTATAGAGCTTGATATGTCTAATTGATACAAAATCAACTCGTTGACAATTTGGAATCCTGCTAATAGGGTTCCAGATTACAAGGTGAATAAATTTGCTACATTCCGAATTCGCTTGGTCATTATAATAATGCGATAATTTTAGAGCTTCATGTCTGTAATTGATAAAAAATAATCTGTTTATTTCTAACATAGCATTCTGATAATACGTGGTGGTATTCATAAGAAATGCACATATTTTCGTTCGTAGTAATAAAAACTGAATTGAATAGAAATATGAAACGCAAATGAAAGTATTTTTACGCGCATATGAACACACACACATTTATACACGCGCGCGCAGATTATACTGCCGTGAAAGAAAAAGTGCAAAATAAAAACAGATTACCCAGTTACATTTTTAATAACATTAGCATTATGATGTTAAGAAAAGTAAATCAGCTATGAAGATTGGTTTAATTTATTTGTGTTAATATTCTGTTTTAAAGCAGCGCTATGTCTATTTTGAATCGGGCATTATTTATCTCTTTCCGATGACACCTCATCTGGTAACCCTTCCCCAAAATTCCATACCACACCATAGGTATCGCATTTGCCCTTTGCAGATTTAACTTACACCAAGCCCACTTAATGGCAGTTCTTCGGCAGAATCGGGTCACGAATCTGGAACTCTTTGAATTCGAAGCCAATGGGAAAGTGCATTTAAACACTGGGAAAAAATATAACTGTATTTCAAAGTAGATAGGAATTATTGTAGAAGGAATTATTAAGGGTGATTTCATTTATATTAAACACAAACAACTAGCTAGTCACAAAATGTGGACAAATAGTAATAAAGACTCTCCAAAAATAAATCGGATATTCCTCCCCTTCAAGCAAGAATTTTTAAAACTGCTTTTAGCAGAAATTTTCAACGATAAATTCAGTTTATAACTCATCATATTCTTTTACAAACACTACAAGTTTCGAAATAAATGTTTACTTTCCTTATTTATAAATAAACTAATTCAAAATATTCGCAAGAAACTAACTTAATTATCCCCATATATAAATGAAACTTCTCGCAACTCCTTTCTTTAATGCATACATTTTGACAACGTTTCCAAGTTAAATTTAAACTTTAATTAAAAGCTTAGTTTGCAAAGGAACTCTTGTCTTAATCCTGAAGTTATATCTTCATTTTATGAGCGTCTCGCATTAAATGAAAAAGAATTAGACAGTTGTGCGCAAACATATAATCATGACTTTTCATTGTTTGCAAAGAGGCGACTGCGAAATAAATGTGCAAAACGCATTGTTGAAACGGGCCGCGTAATATATTCATTTAAAGAGTCAAACAAACTCCGAAACTTGTATCAAATGCTAAGCGCAGCTGTTTAGTAATTGTAGATACATACACATGCATGATTTCAAAGCACTAATGCACGCATATATATATATATAATATAATATTTCTAAAATAGATGTATACTGAAGTTATCAATAGAAATCCACACTTAAAGTAAGTTTTAATATTCATACATAGTTTTTAGTGTCTCTGTTTTTATAGAAATTGCATAATTTATTAAGCAGAATTTAAGAGAGAATTAAAACAAATTTAAACAATGAAATGCTATGATTAATACTGTTTTTTTATTTTCTTGAACGTTTACAAGTAAATATCTTTGGCTGCTGGTAGCCTCGACATGGTTACTGAGTAATAAAAATTGTAATATTTTTCAATATTGGTTTAAATATAGTTGCTACGTATTTTTACTTTCTCATGTGCGAAAGTCTAGAGAAAGTACTGCAATCGCCAAAAAATGCGAACTCAAGATTTTCGGAAATCTGCATGTTTGACTCCCTGTGTTCGATAGGCACATTTTGTCTATGAATGGGATAATTCAGAAACGCTTTGAACTAGATGGATAAAATTTAGTACATATGTATTGATAAATTTATAGAATTCTATCATATTTTCAATGAAATTCATTTAGATAAATTTTATAAGTCTAGAAGTTCTAGTACATCTGAACTCGATATCTACTAGACGTAAAGAATAGAGATACAATTTGATACAAAGGTTTAACATCTAAAATATAAATATACATCGAATTTGTGATCCACAATAAGAAATTAAAACATCAAATTTAATTGGTGAAAATGTATCTCAATTTGTACTGCATATTATATTGCAAATTATACTGCAAATTATACTGCAAAAAATATGTAATATTTTGAGTCGCACACAATAAAAAGAATTTTAATTGTTGCTTACTTTTGAAGTTAAACATTATTTGCAATATTTAAGATTAAAATGTTGAAAATAATTTATTAAAACTGTGCAAATATGTTATGATAAATATGAAAAATAAGCTACAAATCTTGAATCTTTAGGTATTTAAAATATTTCTGAAAATTTGTTGAGTATAGAATAACATTTTAAGGGAAATACATATTTACAAAAAGATAATTTTATTGTTTTTAAGTGCTGTAATTTTTTTATATTTTTGTTCTAATATTTTCTGTGCTTACTGCTAAAAAGAGAAAAAAATTGATTAATTAAATTTCTAAAAATTTTATACAAAATAATCCAAGATGCATGCATTCGAAAGACACATTGTACGAAAGTTGGTACTAGGTTTAGTAATCGTGTGTGTTGATAGCTAAGAGACATACATACACATATGCAAGTGAGAGATAAAAACTCATCAATATCATGAGAACGGATTGATTTTTCAAATAAACAACTTTAACTTCAAGATTGTTTAATAACTGAATAAAAATAAATATAGAAATAAATAAAAAGAAATAAATATCATTTGAAATGAAACATATTATTATTATTTTACTGCGAAGCCTGAATTTTACGGTCGAATAGTTTACAATTTAAATTACCAAATGATTCTATATTAAATGTACAGTGCATCATAAAGTAATTGAAAAATAGCATAAAAAAGGCTTGCCAATTCTTAGTGTTTTATTTCCCATTCAAGAACGCATCTGTTAAACAAGACCACCAAACATTTCTGATGGAATGCAAGAACATTAGTAGCAAAAAGGTTGCTAATCTCTGTTCTGCTAATGCTTCTACTATTACAAAACCATCTTATGGCGAAAATCGGGAAATAAATTATCAATTATGATTTAGTATTAAAAAATTACCCAGCAACATTTTCCCCATTTTTGCGTAAACTGCATCTTTTTATTTTTATTAATTTCTAAATATTGATTTTCTGAACTTTTGCAACACCCTGTCTATGCATCAGTCATAATGATAATATCTACAAAATTAAGAACACATTTTTAGTAGCTCTTGGAATTTCAGTGTCTCAACCGAAACTTATATTTTCCAAAAAAATTTCAAACAAGATAGGAGTCACATCTACATGTCGCACATCACGTCTCGTTCCTTTTTTATTATTGATGGCATCTTGCGCATACGAGTATCAAAATTTCTCTCGTTATGTGCATCGGCTCTTTCCAACAGAAGGCGACGGATCGTCTTTGACCTAATGCTATGAATATTTCATGCCCTGAATAAGAAGGGATTCCTTCCGATTCTGCACATGTACAACGGCCTGGTGTTTTCTCTGCTTTGTTTTCATAAGGATGTTGTCATTGTCTTTAGAACATCCGAGTTTTGTATCTTTAGTGGAAGAAGGTTTTATTTGTTTGGATGTATGTCTTGATGATATTTCAAACAGTATTATATCTGACATCGTTAATTTGTGAACTTCTTTCTCAAAATTCTTGATTATCCTTTTTTTTATTAAATATGAAGGTGGATATTTCAAGAGATTCAAAAATGATTCCTCAACATATGCATTGTGTTATTACAGCACTAGAATCTTGATTTGTGAATTGCTTTCGCAAAGTTCTTTTCTGCAAACAGATATTTCGAGAAATTCAAAATTGCATACTAAATTACACATTTGAAAAAAATAGACGTTTCAAGGAATTCACAATTGTATGCGAAAATAACATACTATGATATTGAAATGAAATTTAGTATAGGAAATATAAGAATAATATTCTTACATGAAAATAGGATAAACATAAAGCTTTTCCTAAATTAAAATAAAACAGTAGCCAAAACATTCTTTTCATTCTACCGATTAGATGAATAATTTATTGTTAAAAACTGTAAACGTCATATTCAAGTTTTGAAATAAGCTACCTTGATTAATTTCAACGCCGGATCATTTTGTTGATCAGCTGGTTCTCTTTCTCTCCAAATATGAAGCAATATGCAGATTCTTAGATACCCATATAGGAATAAAATCTTCTATCATTCCACAGAATATTAGTTACTTTTTTCGTATGTGAAATAAATAAAGTATACCAAAAAAAATCAAACTTGAGATTTTGACAAATTTCCAAGTTTCAAACATTTCTAAATAAAAAAAAACATACTTTTGGAATTACGTCTGCTTATCTGGGATGCAGATGTATAGATGAAATTTGATATATTGGATATTGAATTGAATATATATTGAAATTTGCTATACAGATGAATTTTGATGTAGTCTTTGTAGGAAAGTTTGATTTCTATCCAATTTTGAATGAAATCCAATTAAGATATCTGTCAGTCTGGCTGTTCGAATATATGTTAAAGCTGTAAGTACAAAGTTATCCTGCTGAAGATATCTAAATTTATACTACCAAAGTTTGCCCCTCTATTTTTCTTTAGATGTGTAAAAGTTGATACACAGGATTAATCGTTAGTCGGTCTGTACTTCCACAAGAATGTAAACTCAATAACGCAATGATTAAACATATGAAATTTAGTATCTAGTTTTTGACTACAATTGTAGTTCTATGATAATTCTTGGTTTCTATCGGTCGTAAAAAAGCAATCCCAAGTACACTGTTTGGTCTTCTGGTACTTGTATATTAACCACCTTCAATCGATTAATCGCAAAAAATAAATAAATAATTAAGACTGATAGGCTAAAAACTAAGACTAATAGGCTCTTTCATAATATTAAGGCACACTAATAGGCCTTTTCATTATCATGCATTTAATAATATACAAGTACATTTATTAAGGATTATACGAGAAAGTTTAGAGAACAACCACACTTGCTAATATACTTGTACTTTTTACACCTTTATATTTAAATCTTATTTCTGTAAGACTAACTTGCTTATAACATCTGAACTCTCTTCGGACAGTGAAGTCAGGTATGGTATCAGAAAACGTATTGCTATTTTCCACTTCTGTGCCATTGGATTCATGATTATTGGATAATTGAGTCATCTGTTCGAAGATGCAATGCTTTAATACGATGTGAAACATTTTACTACCTAAATACTCAGATCTTTTGCTACAATCTAAAAAGATGTCATAATTGATTGGAAACATAAATTTCTAATAACAGCAGCAGTTACAAGATAGAATAAAAACAAGAAACAATACATACTAAGATTAAAAGAGAAAAAAACCCCAGACAGTCTAAATTATCGAAAGGGTACGGAGAGAAGTGGCGAACTTTTGATTTATGACTTAATTTTTTCTTTGATATAGAATTAAATATTTATGGTTGTTTTTTTAGAATATCCTCTTATCAGTTATCTCTTATTGTCCACTCAAGCGTTGCACAGTATTATTTCACCCCCCCTTTATTTTTTTGATGCCCTGTGTTGTCATTAAAAATTCGTTGATCTCAAAGAAAATTTCCAACGAAGTTCACAGCTACATGCGGAATCTTTAATGACAGGTCATTAACAGTTGAAAAGTCAGGCTAGGGATCCCTTACAAAGTTAATTAATACATTTACAGTGTGTTTCATATTCCTAATCCATCTTTCGTTGATATGATGTCCAGCTTCAGATTGTCAAACAGGACAAGTAGGTAATTGCCTAGGGGCTCAATAACGTTTAAGGAGGCTCCAAAACGTTTTCTTTGTAATGTTTTCAAGATAAATTTTATTTTGTGCTTTCATCGTATTTGTAAGAGTTCTAGATCATATTCAAGTTAAAACAGTGTACCATTTAATTTCGCAATATTATTTTTAGTACTTCCTTTTCAAATCTCCATATTTAATTTGCAGATCAATTTAGCTCAATTTTTTGTATTTGAAAAATACTTTGTATTTAAATATTTAGAATACGTTAAAACGTGTTTTAACTTTTTTTTATCATTTCATTTAAATTTACATTTGAATATTTTTTCCATGCAAGATAATGAAAAGGTGATTTCTAATGAAATGTTTAGTTATTTAAATTTGTTCTTTATGTTTGGTCCTTAAATGCTGGTACTATTGTTTTTAATTAAAATCGGTGAATAGTATTTGGCTTAAAAATTTGAAGAAAAAGTGGTCCCAAAATTTGTATTGCCCAAGGACCCTTACAGAGCTTACAGAGCTCTGGATATGGATTAGAAGGCGCCTTCTTAAAAATTGATCCTACACCCGACACAAGATTGTTATTTTCATATAATTTTTATTTGAGGAATTTAAGTATAGATTTTTTTAATGCCTCGGTGAAAATAACCAAATTAGAAATCAATATTAAGTTTAAATTGCAAAAACTCGAATAAAATTGAATAAAAAAAAAAGAAAGGACAGATGAATTAAGCTTGAAGACGTCATCAAGGATCACCCACAGGCAAGGATTCAAACTAGGGAGTTCTTTCTGTGAGAGGGTCTGACTTTCGTCCCGGTATTGACCCCTGGTATCCCGAAGATCTCAAGAATTTGAAGAAAAGATTTGATATCAATAAAGCAGTGACATTAAAACATTTCTTGACCAGTATTGACTCGGTAAATATTTACTTTGTAAGATAATTTCATAAATATTGCTTTAATTTTATGGTTTCTAGTGGTCAAAATAAGTAATATTCTAATGTGACAGTGAAATAAATTAATTATGGTATAACCATACAATTGAAATAAATATGAAAAAGTATTTAACTTTGATTAGGGTTATTCTTATCAGAATCAAATGAAAAAATAATTGTAAAATATACAGTTAAACATATAAATCTACAACGGTAGATTTCATTTTGCTTTGAAGGAGAAATGCGAGTAAAATCCAAAAGTAATGCTCATCTCCAACTTTCTAAGACTAACTAAAGCAAAAACGTCAAAGATAAAAATGAACAAAAGTAAGAAATAGGTAAGATAACCTAGATAGCTTTCAATTTTAAAAGAAAACTTAAGTATCCGAATATTTTACTCAACATTTTTTTTATTTCAAACTAGGCTATCTTTAAAAGAGTTTACTAGTGCGAAATTTTATTTTTAAGAACATAATCGGATTATTAAAACATTATACATTTTTTTAAAAATGAAAAGATTTAAGAAAAGTTTTCAGACGTATAGCTTATACTGAATTACAGTCCTTCAACCCAATGAAGAAATAAGTTTTATCGAAAGCCGAGAGATTTTGAGAATTCTAAACTGAAAATAGGTTTTGATAATTCTATTTCCTGCGGTGTTAAAAGTAAAATAAGTTTAATTAGTTACGCAGATTTTCACGTCAAGAGAGTATTTCAAATTTGAAAGGATTTCGGAAGATGTTAAGGAGACTCTTTGCTTTCAGTAAAAGAGGCTTAGGATACAAAATTAATTCAAAATTTCCATATAAAACGAAACGTTGGAAAATTGTCTGCTTCTTTTTTATTCATTTCTGTCAAATACGTTTGTGGAAGGGGTTATTATATGCATTAATTCCGAAATAGATTAGATAGTTTAGTAACGTAAAAGCTTCAAATGCAAATTAGGAAGTTTAACTGAATAATTATCCATTTCCCTCAGATTTTGATTATATCTTAGATATAAAATTTTTGGGAAAGAGTTTAAAATGTTTTAAGATTTTTATCTGCATAAAACTTTGACGATTTATATGAATCTTCCCTACATCTTATTTCCATTTTCGATATTAAAAGTTGAATATAAACGGGGTGAACTATTTCATGTTTATTAATATCGGAGTATTGATTAAACTATGTGTAAAACTTTATGAATATCCTTGAACCAAATTACTCATTTAATGCAAAAGCCATTTAAGGCAATTTTATATTATGGATGCGTATGCGTATTTCCACTTAGTAATGCATTTATAGATTTATAAATGTGGATCCACTTAGTAATGCATTTATAGATTTATAAATGTGGACCAAATCGAATTGAAATTGTAATGAGAATCTAAGATATGCGTTAGTTTCACTTTATTATACAAAATAATTATAATTTTTAGTAAATCTCTCTTCATAGCTCTAATCTAACAGCTCATATCAAACTGCATCTTATTTAAGGAATTTAGTATTTTAAGTATTTTTTTTTTTAGTATTAACAATTTCTGTGTTCATTATTTTTGTAGCTTTTAAAAATGAGATTTTATTTCCATTAAAAAAAGAATTTGTTATGAAAACATCCAAATCAATTTCATTTGTTTCGAGGTGAAAAGTTTCAAGCACAGTAAGGGATAATGAACTTTTGTTCTATAAAATATAGGTACAAAATAGCCAAACATTGCCGAAATGTACACAATAGCAATTAACAAAATCATACAAACAAAAGATCGATATTAAGCAATCGTAAACGCACAAAGAAGCTCTCCGAGAAAATCCGCAGGAGAACAATATCCCAACAGGCGAATGCGCTTAACTACTCGCTTCAGCTCAGCCATCCGACTCCATGCCGGTGATTTTAAGTACAGAAATATCTTGAAGATGTAAATAGAATTAGTAAAATCCTAAAACTTTTTACTGAAGAAAACTCCATTTGTTAAAATATTAACATAGCGTAATAAGTGATCTTTCAGTTTATGATCAAGAACGGCACAGCACAGTTATCATCAATGAAATATAAAAATATAAAAAAAAAAGAAAAAGAAAAAAAAAAAAGAGAGAGAGAATCTTGTAGTGCTCCTAAACTTTTCATACTTTAAAAATGGGGTTGCGATGTGAATGGTTTTTATTGACGAATGTCAGATCTTTAAAGTTACTATACATTTTCCCCCAAGAAAAGTGGAAAAGTCGAAAAGTCAGCGCAATTCAAAAGTCTGTGCTTAGTTAGTTTTATAGTTTCGAATTTAAAAACAGAGTAAAAATTTTAACCTTTATATTCGGATGGTGCCTTTCACTCACCGTTCAAGATGGTGCATAGTTTTGAAATTTTATTTGTTTATTTTTTTAAATTTTAATTGTTGAGAATATTTACAAGGAAAAAAGATGTAGATCCATTTTTCAGGGAAACTCAATTTTTGGCAATCGTATGTATAATATTTATTTTCTGATATAATAAACAAGTCCATATATTAAGTGAATAACTATTCATCGAATTACCTTTTCCAAGTACACAGGCTTTAATCTTAAATTCATCAAAATTTTCAATTTATCATATACATATTATCCAAATCTAGCTACGTAAAAAAAATCACCCGAAATTGTGGCCAGAGAGCTTCTGTGATAAGCTGCGATAAGTAGTTTTTCTATAAAATATCTGTATATCAGTATTTTAAAAGATATCTGAATTCAATAAAGAAATCTTTTCATATGAATCAATGAAAAAAAATTCAGCGATCTTAACAAAAATAGTCAATTTTATTTAAAGAGGTATTTAACGCTGATTTCACTCTTTATTCATTTACGCTTGTTTAATGATTCATAATAACTACGAAGGCCTCCCACATTAAAAATTCCCCAGGCCATCTTATCGCCAGGTTCCAACAAAGAGAAGAACATTCTCAAAAGATCCCGGACAAAACCCTAACTACTTCGCATTATTCCTCGAGTACACATCCCGCATTATTACAATCAACAATACCTCATCTGGCCGGGAATTCCGAGATTAAGGCTATCGGAAAAGTTTCAGAAGATGCGTTCTGGAGAACAATGTTTGTTCCTCTTTTCCTCCTGAAGGGGGTGTTCGAATGGAACTGAACACCTCAGAGAATGAGTTCTTAACTCCGTTCTCTTATCGAAATTGCTTCCAAAGAGCACACGCGGGGGTCATTTAGGAATGAATTTCGCACCAGGAGTAAAGTGGTTAGCAGGTTCCCTTAACGAGACTGTCGGGCCCTATCCTCAGCAGTGCTAACTGTGTGAGGTTTGGCGGGATGGAAATGATTTCGGTTACGATTATGAGAAAAAGCGTGCCAGTTTGTAAATGTTTAGAAATTCATTTTAAAATTTAATGGAAATATGTGCCCTATTATTTGGAAACATCAAATTAATGTATGGTTATTTTAAGGTGATATTGTGTTCTAATCCAGTGGTTTAGAACATAAGCAATTTATTTCCATTGCAATTATTGATTATATTATATATTTCTGAGTACTCATTTACCATCATATATTTCGGCACACAGAAGCTTTTGTTAAAGGCTGAAATTAGATAAAGAATCAAAAGATTCAAATTAATAGCCTTATATTTAGACAAGGTTGGATTTCCTTGCGTGTGAATGTGCGTACATGTCTTAATTTTGAAAGACTGATCATCAGACCTAGGATTATCAAATTCAATGCAGATATGATTTCGAAGATGGAAATGTGCATTTCGGAGTGAGTTTTAAAAATATTATTGAATTAAAATTAAGTGAAACTTTGAGAATAAATTTCGCACCAGCAGTAAAGTGGTTTCCCTAAAATCGTTTTCATGCTATATTAAAATATAAAATAGTTATCGTTTTAATGAAAACAGTTAAATCTTTCTATAATTTTGAAATTTTTTAAAAATACAATTTCTATAATTTTCAACTAGTGGTATCAATGTTATGATGAAATTAAAATTATTTTTATAGTTTTATCATTGATTGGCCGATTTCTTTTAGTTGATGAAAGTAATTATCTGGCGAGTTATTATGAGAAATCAGAAAGTGAAATAATTACAACAAAAAACACAATGTGCATTTTCAATTGAATTACTCGACAGATAATTATTATGAATTACCATATGATAATTACTACTCGACGGAAAAGATGTAAAGCTATTAAAACAACACGAGTTTAAAGTATTTCGCCATTTGAAGCTTAAAAATATTTTGTTGAAGAATTTAGGATCATCTTCTAATATATAAAAAAAATTTAATTGAAATTAAACGCACCCAGTATTCCCAGTGAACTCACTTGTGACCGAAGACGGCTTTTTGATTATATTTTGTTCAATTTTTAGAATAGCATTAGTTCAACTCCCAAACAAAGGAAAACAGGATTGAATTGATTTCGCATTAACTTTGGAGGAAAGCCAAAACTTTATCGTCATAATAATTAACTATTCAAGTAGTAAAAAACTTGAACCCTCAGCTTTTTTCATGGGTTTCAATTTTATAAAAAGCTATTTAAATGAATGGAGATGCGATCTCATGTCACGAGTTTCGTCAAAATTATTGATATATTCCTTCCTAATACCCGCATGAGACTAGAATTTGTTTTCTTAAATCTGTTGTATGACTTTTTCGTACTGGTCATTTCCGTACCGGTCATAAAACTGTCAATGATTGTTTTCGAGCTGTTTGTGTAATTAATAAAAATTAGTTCTTTTAGAGATTACAACTTTTTAAACGCTACCTAAAAATGTCAGATTTGCTGAAATTTATGATTTACGTAATTTTAAATGCTTAGTGACATGTCTTTAGTTAGTTAAAACATCAATACATTTTCTCACATACACATACTTGCCGATAGCTAATATGTTTTTAACAAACCTTATCTAATAACTCCCTAGCCCCTTTTTTTCAATGAGTTACAAATGAGTTATTGGACTTTCATGACTTGTGCCGAAACGACTTGCACGTAAGAGTCCCTATATCTTCAAATCTACATGTTTTGAGTTTTTGCTCCCCACATTAACTACGGGAAGCAAATTTCATGTGCTTCCAGTAGATAATGAAGGGACCCTAATAATTTAATAATTAACCCCTAATAATCTTGCTCTATCCCTGGTTTTAATCCCTTTCTTATCCAATATAGAGATAGCAAAATATATTAATACTGTATTATGTACATAAAATATGTTTAAAATATTGATAATTAAGAAAATCAAAGTTTTTACAAGAATTTATTTAATGACAAATTTTATGTTGTAAAAATTGAATTTCACCGATTTTTTTCCTAATTTTTTGACAAGAGACATAGTTCTAAATTAGAGTGCCATTTCATTTTCTGTTCGAAAGTAGAACTTTTTAAAAATTTCAGAGATTAATAGTCAAGTAATCGCATGATTTTATCTAGTTTTTGTTTCAAAATGAGAGGCGCCTTTTGATAGGGAATTTGAGAAAAAAATTTCATTACAATTATAATGGTAAATTAGGAAATAGGTTAAACCACTTGTACTGGATTTTAAATATATCTTTTTCTGTGTTATTTTTCCGTGGAATAAGATTTCGTTATTTTTTCAAAATTTACTTTCAAAAGATTGGATGTTAACTTTTGCAAACTTCAGTTAAACGTATACAGATAGACAAAACTTTTCCGTGATAAACCTAAAATGAGTCTATAGAAACGCGTGAATACGAAAAATATCAGGATAATAACAGATATCACTTACAGAAGGCAAAGGTATTCAGATACAATTACTGCAAGTATTTCGCAATATAAACCTCTTATAAGAAATTTTTGTATTGCTTATCTGAATAGGTGAGATACTTTTGTTCTTTTTCAGCACGGGACAATACGTCTAATGAAACAGTGTCGAGGCTAGATAAGTTCCTGTCGATTTTTTTTTCAGTGCACGTGTTTCCATGGCAATCAGACATGCTACCAGAGAAAAAAGATATTACCACGAATATCTCCCTTACAAAAATAAAATAAAGCTCATGATAATTATTAGGAAATTCCTGCAGCATAGAGAATTACTTCCAAATATTAGAAAAACTAATTTGTGTCTTATTCCATAAAAGAGAGATTTCTTTTTCTTATCTATTTAAACATACATATGTAAAATGAAGATAAATTTGAATTTAACTTTATAGTTTATCTTAAAAATATAATATGCGTTTTGAACTTCTTCCGTTAGTGCAGTTGGTGTAAACTTTTATGAAAAAATATGGAATTTTAGAGTTAAGACAATATATTAAATTTTATTGAGATATCTTTTTTAGTTATCTAGTTTATTTACTTTAAACAGGTTGGAAAATAAATATTGATATAAGTTCCTCAAAATTTGATACAAATTTAGAATTTTGGTCTTTAGATCACATATGAAAATTCATCTTACTAGTTTATTGTATTTCAGTATTTACATATACAAGAATGGATAGACAGACAATTAGTTGATGTGAACTCAAAGTTCTGAACATAACAGAAATATTGCATTCAGATCATTTACTAATTTTCATTCATCTTGCTTATTGTAGTTTGCAGACATGGCATTAGCATGATTTGATATCAATACAATTTTTTTTAATTAAGAGCGTATATCAGATACCACCATCTTATTCATTTCATTCTTTAATTTCGGTGTTTATAGAAAAACAGATCAACAGACATAATTCTAGAATTATATTGTTTTGGAAATTTAAGAGTATATTTTTATTCAAAGTACTGGTAGAAAGTTGGGTACATAATCCTGGTGTTTTTTTGCCATATTGAAATAATTATAAATCAATATTGACGGTACAATGAAGAACTAATTACTTCCTAAATTATCAGATAATAAGAGAAAAACTATTAAAACCAAATTTGCAATTGCTTATTGATAAAGGATTTCGAGAAATGCTTTTTGTCTTAACACTTTTAATTCTTATGTTGTATTAATAATTTTCTTATAGTTCCTGCTCAGTACAAATACATATATATGATTTGATAATTTTTTGTCTAAATATTTAAATATGTATAATCGATACTGTAGTAATTATCTTATTATTTAATCAGAGAAAATACTAAAATAAAAAAATCTATCCAAAATAAATAACATTATCACATTTCTTTCGTTTCCTCCAACAATTTCAGTCCAGTCTCCTTACCGTGACGTTCAGCGCCATTGTAACCAGGCCAACAAGCCCTGAAGGTTTGTGCGTGTCAGCAAGAATGAAGTAATCTCATGGGTAAAGATAGGAAAGAACTTTTGACTGAAATAACTTCTTTTGTGCCATTACTTAAGAATCCGGTTTCTTATTTACTAAGGACAAATTGTGTAAATCGATATAAGACTGGGGTAGACTATACTGGCTAAAATTATTATCTGATGGGAAAAAATATATGATTTAAAAATTTTTTCTTTCATAAATTAAAAAGATATTTGCCAACTAAAACAAATGATTTAGGATATTATAGCTTTTCTACCAAATTCTTTGTTCCGAAAATCAGTTAAAGGAGTTTAAGGATGATTAAATATTTAGTAGGATGCAAAGAAAAATTGAATTTTTCTACAATGTGATTTAAATATTATAAATTCTTTTAAGTATGAATAGTTTTAAATGACAAGTATGCGTTTGACGTGCTTACACACATACACGTGGAAAACTATTATTACTTTGCCAAAATCATTTGTTATAGGATTTATTATTTAAGCGACACATTTTAATTAATTTCATTTGCTAATAAGTTGAATTTATTTTTCTACATAGATGCTCTTTTTCTCGCACACGCGCACACGCACACTTGACACCACCGCACAAATAAATCTAATAAAACTGGCGTGAAGAAATAAATGGATATCCTAATTCTTAAAAGTTTAATGGTTAATTACCCCTGTGGATATACGGTGAAAATTCCGACAAGCTTGATATATAGTGTAGCTTTAGTCTGTAATAAAACTGAAACCACAGGTAACAAGCCAAAACTGAAGGAACACAAAGACACGCTTGCCGAAATCAATACCACAACGCAAATAGTAAACAGTTATTAAATAATGGCGATAACACAATTGAGCTTAGAGTATATCCTTAGAGATCGCTCTGAAATCAGTACTCAACAGAGAAATTTCACCCGATTCCCTTTCATAGCACAACGTTTGTTTTTTATATCTTACCTGTTGTAGTTTCCCAACAGGTTACAGAATAGTTTAGAATGATGTCAATTCCTAATTGAGATAAACACTATTATATTTCTTAGAACCAATGACTTTGTTGTGTAAGTTAAGAAAATTATTTGAGAAACTTATTGCTCAGTGAAGCAATACAATAGTCTTAACAAAAACTATCGATTTACTTTTTCTTACTGTAAAACAGTTGAATCATTTATGAAATATATTATTTCATTCTTCAAAGTGAAATACGATTACTCTCTGTTATGAGAAGTGTTGCTGTGAGAAAATGTTATTAAAAATCTCAAGGCCATGCAAAAAGTCGTCTTATTTATTTGAAAAGCAAAGAGACCAAAGAAATTCGTTCACAATTGTTTACATTAAGAAATGTCTATAACGAAGTTTCGAAATATGGATATTATTCTTTATCATTTTATAAAGGTACATATAAATGTTCTGCAAAAAACAACAACAACAGTGAATTGAAATAAATGATAATATTTTTAAATATAGAGAGGATCTCAGGAATTTGAGACGAAAACTTGTTTCAGTAATTTTACAACTACTATACGAACGATAAGAAGCAAAATAAATCTATACTTACATAAAGCTCAATGTGTGTGTGTGTGTGTGTTGGCTCTCTACAGGCCAGACCGTTTGACCTACAGGTACCAAATTTGGTACATGTATACCTTAGAGGTCGGGAATGTGCACCTGGGGTTCCGTTTTTTAATTTTTAATTAGAATTTTGATTATTAATTAAAAACTAACTTTCTCGCCAAAAAAAAATCTTCCATTTTCCCCACCTCCAAATGAGTAAGGCTTCAGTTTTTCCCCCACTCTAATAAGGCTAGTGTCAATATTTTTCTGCTGATTATTTCATGAGATTCTGTTTATTTTCTTAATGTTTTATGCATTTAAAATTAAACATTGTCAATTAATAGCTCTTTCAGATTCATTCTGAAGTACTTTTCAATTAAAATAAAACAGAGTAAAGGAAATTAAAAATTTCTAATTTGCATAGCGTTACCCCAACTGGCGTAGAAAAATTCACGTATTTGCATTACCGTAACTGGCGTTGAAAATTCACGCATGCGCAGTGTGTTCTGATTGTTGACAACTATTATCAACGGATGATTCTTGATTTAAATTATTTTTAGGTTAGTTGCATGCTTTTGTAATTAAATCGTATTTATGTTAGTTATATATTTTTATATATGCTTATAGTTTTAAGTACATCGTTTTTTAAGTTTTTTTTACCTGTTTTCGACCGATTATTTCAAACGATTCTGTTTATTTTCTTAGTGTTTGATGCATTTAAATTTAAACATTGTTAATTGATCGATCTGTTTATGATGAATCTGAGAAAATTGTGTTGAAAACTTCTTGAGATATTACATAAATTAAGAAAGATATTCTTTAGTGCCCATAAAGTTTAAACGCTCAGTGACTCTGTTATCAGTAATCATATTATAAAAAAATGCTTTGTTTCAGTAAAAAATATTATTATATTAATTGCACATTAATTCTTTCCACTTTAATTTAAAGTATAAATTCTACTTAAGCTAACAGAAAATTAGAAAGATACATATTAAGTTATGACTGAAGGCCTTTATAATATTATGAGTGAATTATATGACTGTCAAAATTTGAAGTTTTAAAATATTTTGATGAAGAATCTATTAAATTAGGAATTGCGTAAAATTTTTAATTATTAAAATTTAAGCGAACATTAAGAGTGGCGAACCAGTTGGTCGTCAAAGTATAAACATTATTATGACGTCAAATAATAAACATTAATATGATATGAGTTAGAAAGAAAATATGTAATATTTTAAAGCACTTGTAATTAAATAAAGTATTATGAAATGTAACATTATGTTATAAACATCGAAAATTCTCTTATATGTCGGAATAAAATTTTTACCATATTTCTCTGGCAATTTTTCAAAAATAAGGTGCAGACATTTTCAAAATTTAATTTATGAAATTTGTTTGGTATTTCACTCGTGATACTATTCAACTCATGAAAAATGAGATTGGTTATTTCAAATCAAATCTTTAATAAACGGATTTGTTATAAACGTAAAATCATAATTATATTATTTTTGTATTGTATCATTAGTCAAAAGATTTGTCAAAATAAAAAAAAACTGTATTGCAATGTTTATCGTCAGTTATACTTTGAGAAGAGATCGATACATAAGTGTTTTATTGCACTGCGTGTTTAGGGAAAAATGACATGATCAAAATTTTTCAACTCATAGATTAATTTGTAAAGTCAATGATGCTGAATTTCAAGAATATCACGCAAACTTATATAATCGATAATTCTAAATAAAAAGTAACAGTTTTCTATATCTACGAGAAAAATTTTGTAATTAATTTTATCAATTGCAAAGAATATTGGTTATTTTCCGGTTAGCCAGACGCATGCGAAAAGACGCCAAATAATTTAGACCAAAAATGTTTGTTGCATTAGTGTTGTACACAAGTTGGCGCATGTCTCTAAGATTATTTGATGCAAAATTAAATTGTTTGGCAACTTTTCGCTTGTTTCTAACTAATTGAAAATTACGAGAATCTATGAAAAAATTGGCGAGAAATATGAAATAAACCAATTATTTTTGTAATGAAAATTGTTTTATTAAGTAAAGTATTGAATTCAATTCTGATACGACAAATATTTAATCGCTATTAGTATTTATTTTAAGCAAAAATAAAGATTTGAATAGAATTTTTAAATTGCAGATTTTTTTACAGAGATTCTAGGAAATTAATCTGCATTATCAAATAATTTCAAAGCAAAGCCTATTCTTATTTAGGCAACCTACTGAATATTTTTCTTTTCCTATTGAAAATATATATATCTATCACACGTGATAGAACAAAGAAAGCATGGACAAATATTCTATAACAGGGTTTCTCAATGTAGGTCACAAGTCAATTTTCGGCAGGGAACGACCAGATATTGAAGGCTTTGTATATTTTTTCCCAATTTGTAAAGATATGATGTGGGTGCAAAATAACTTATCTTAATAAATAATTTTACTTTCTCACAATCTACATTTTGTCCCGTAAAACTACTTTTGCTTCTAACATGTGTTGTTTTTCTCTAAAATAGTGGGCTGCCACGCATTCAATTTTCCAAAAGTTTGTCTTAATGATCAAAAGTATGGAAGACTTTTGCAGTTCAGGATAATTAGTTTCCCTTTGCTCAGCTCCAGGGAATGGGACGACAATACTAATAAGTCATCGTTATAACAATTGTACCAGCTTATATCTAAAAGAAAACAATTTTTTTGATATACAACAATACCGATCATAAGGTGAAAGTTAATTATAAATTTAGCATTGGTATATGATAAACATATGGCATAAGTAAAATAAAAAGTAAAGAAATTAAAAAAAAAACTATAGTAAAATCTGTCTATTCATCAGTGGTTATGTTTGAAGTGTAGTTTTATACAGAAATAGCATTTCGGTTTTAATCTAAATAGTTATCTTGCGGAAAATAATATTTGTTAATATTTCAATTTACAACTTTTTGTATAAATAAGGAATGAATATTTACACAGGCATATTCTTGTAAAATGAATCACTTTTAAATTTTTTTTGTTTAGCAATTAAAACTTAAAAGCTCTAATTTTATAAGGAAATGTGATTTTTGTAATGAATTTCGAACATTTTCTTGTATAAGTATATATAAAATTATGTGTCATTTCTATTTATTCCTTCAGCTTATCTTGTACAATAAAAAAGAAGGAAAAAAAGAGACAAATTTGTGAATGAAGCTTAGACATAGTCATAATTATGTTCAATTCTGTTTTTGTTACTGTTTTATTGATGTAATTTTATACAGAAAAATAATGTTTAAAAAGAAACTGTCAAAAGATCTAGAGCAAGTTTATTCAAGTTCCAACGATATATTTTTGTGCTGTTATTCTAACAAACGCTCGAAAAAGTTTAATAACGAGTTACGACAATTTAATCCAAAAGAAACCTCGAAATACCAGCAGCATGACAGTGAACTTAAGAAACAATTGCAAAAATCAAAAACCCATACGCAAACAAGAATTCGTCACTAAATAGCATCAACAATTCGCTAGTACTCTGAGTGCTGCTATAGAGCTAGATTTCAGATTTTTTTTTCTTAATTGTCGGCATAATTCTTATATTTTCTAGAAACTTCAGTTTTGTTTTCAAAATCGTTAAATTCATCGACAATTTGCCAAATGGTCAGAAAGTTTGTTGGCCACACCAGAGGTTATTTCCTGATAATCCATTCAATATGGTAAAAATATATGTAAAATTTCTCCCTTACATTAGGCCAAACTAAGCAAGGAAAAAATATCACAGATTTATAGTAATTATATAAATGATTAGCAAATTACAGTTGAAAGCAATTGCATGTATTTTATATTATATTTATGTTTGCAATAATAACATGAAAATATTCAATAATTAACATTTCTTGTTAATAAAATATAATATGGTGCTTAGATGTTGTGTTCGAGCAAGTATCACATTAAATATATCATCTAAATCTCAGAATGCTTCATATCAATTTCATTTGAGATTCTTTCATTTAAAATTATGTCTATCCAAGCTTAATTTTAGATTACATTCCTTAGCACAAAATAATTAACATAAAATTCCATAAATTTAATAAATTATCGTTTATCCTTTTATTTTCATCAACCATTCACCTCGATTAATTTTAAAGTTGAACATTACTCTCATCCCTAGTACAGCAGTAATCACATTCATTCTATCTAGACCAGTCTCATTCCAAGACCTCTCACATTCCAAAATTCATTTTTATCTCTCAAAATGTATCGTCAAATTCCTAAGCCTTTAAATTAATATGCGGGAACAACTTATTTATGTTACCGTATGCATTTAAGTGCACAAAATTTAATTATGTACGTGGGTTAAAGGATCAAGATAAAACTTCTTGGGGTTCTAATCTCTTTAGCCAAAGCTTGTCACGAATAAGCAATAAAATTGCGAAGTACTTTTATTTAAGAATATTAGTTGTTGCGAAAACGTCAACCGGAGAGCATTAAATTTGAGAAATATTTGAACAAGGACAACAATAGGAAATGCTAATCTTGCTTTTGCTGGTAACTCAGTCGTTAAATGCTGGCGTTAAATCCGCTTAAGCTTATGATAACGGCAAGAGGATCGTTTAAAAGTTTTTAAAACTTATTTTGTAGTGTATTTTCATGGGCATTTTTAACAGGCAAAAGATTTAGTTTATTAAAATATGGATACATTTTGGGAAAGTGTCTTTAAATTTGCTTCATTGGATTTTTAACTTAATTTATTATTTTTTCTGAGTATTATGGAATGCATTTAACAATTGAAAGACAATGCGCTATAATAATAAAAAAATGACCTCGAGATTTTGATTAATCTTTCCATGTAGACTTCCAAGAGTCTAAAATTATAATTATTGGAATTGTTTTTGCCCGTATCTCCGTCTCTCTTATTACTATAACTCAGAAAGAAGGCGAGGAAACAAAGACAAAATTTGGTGCATGGTCTTTTCACCATAATCGCGAATAGCTATTAAATTATTAAATTAAATCTCAACAAGGGGGCATGATATATTGTGTAAACACAATATTTCTAAAACATAATGAATTTAAATCATGATAAGTACTATTTTCATAAATAAGCAGCAAATTTTTAACAAGATCCATCAAGCGAATGTTTTAACTGTCTTCATACTTGTGGTTATGGAAAAAAGTTGAAATTCAAAAGCTTAAAAAGCATTATAAGCAAAACTCAATATAATTAAAATTGTAAATAAATATGTAAAATTTTCAAATTTTGGTAATATTAGGTTAAAAATAAGAGATCATAAAGCTTCATTTCTTTATTGTAATGTATAGCTTTAAAAAAGGAAATATATTGTGTAGATATTGCAGCGTAAATTGTCAGGATATGTATCGAGAAGGAAGATCGACAAAATGGATAGAGGATTTTTTTTTTTCTTTTCTTCAAAATTGTTTCAGAAGAAAAACATACTCAAATAAAAAAACTAAGCCAAGATGTATACAAAAAACAGCATATTTGGATATTAATAACAAATACACAATAAATCATTAAGTTAGAGACAGTAATAAAACAAACCGTTTGCGAAAACTAATAGAGGTCTCGCTCTGTGATCTGAACTCTAAAGAGAGCTTCAGTTATCCACTTGCTACAGTCTCTCAGGTTTGTATTGGTTTTCCGATTTTGAATGTTGTAGCAGGGAATGTTTCAGAAGACTATCTAGATCTTGATTTCTAAAAGAGATAAAACCAAAATTCTTGCATTTTCCAGAACCCTTCGTTTTTGTAGCTAAATTTTCAGAATTTTTGCCAAGCTGTCAGGTTTATGGCCATCATCCATTAAGAATATCTCTAAATCTTTTTCCAACCTAGAGATTAGTTTAGGTGGAAAAAGGCCATTATAGGTTCTAACATTATACTAGATACTGAAAAGGAGTTGACTGTTGCGAGTTATTTAACAAGAAAGGCAATTTGATTGTAAGATTTGCTTTTTGCTAGACATTTAAATGTCTCTTTCTATTGTTTGATTTTGTTTTGAGATTGTAATCGGATACTATCAGTCGCAAGTAGGATGAATGTCTTTTAAATATTTTGCAGTCTTATAATTATCTTTGCTTTTAACTTGACTGTTTTATAATATGTTAGTTATCCATCAAAATTCACAAATATTATGCAAGAGCTATAGATTTATTTCAAGTTTAGAAAATGTCAACATTAGTTCAATTTCCATTGTTATTATTATTATTATATAGATCGTATTATCATTAACAGTTCTAAGTTAACAGTTATCAGTTAACATTCTAAGTTTTTAACCCTAAATTATCTTTATTGTCATTTCTTTATCCCATATAAGAAGTATTATCTTTAGATATAAAAAAAATATTACTGATTTCAAATTTTATACCAAAAATTTTGTTTCCTACCACTTTAAATAATCTTTACGATCTTTTATAAAGCAGTATTTTTATTTTCTCAAATAATGACTTACACTCAAGAGCCAAAACATTATGACCACCTGTCAATAACGAGTTGGCCCACCTTTGGCGCGCAACACAGCTTCAACCCGCCTTTGCATGGATGCCACAAGTCCTTGGTAGATGGCCGGAGACAGATTGTACCAAATGTTTAAGCACCGGTCATGCAAATCTGAGATATTGCGAATTGGTGGTCTTTGAACTCTGAGCTGCCGTCCCATGTCATCCCAAAGGTGTTCTATCGGATTGAGATCCTGTCAGTTAGGCGGCCAGGACATTAACTGGAATTCAGAATTATGTTTCTGGAACCACTCCAACACAATTTTAGCCTTGTGACACGGGGCGTTTTCCTGTTGGAACATTCCATTTCCAGCTGGAAAAACAGAGACCTTTGCGGACCAGTTGTAAGGGCGCAACTGGTCCGCAAAGATGTTCAGATACCCTGTAGCATTCATGGTATGCTCTACCACAACCACGGGTCCCAGAGACGCCCAAGAGAACGTCTCCCAAAGCATAATACCACCACCACCAGCCTGTGTATGACCTACTGTACATTAAGGGAGCAACTGTTCGCCTGGAAGACGGCGTATCCTGACACGACCATCGGCGTGATGCATGACAAACCGTGATTCATCTGACCAGGCAACTCTCTCCCACTGATCCATGGACCAGTCGCGATGTTTCCGGGCCCAGCGCAGGCGCAGTTGGCGATGACGCTTGGTCAGCAAAGGCACACGAGTGGGACGTTTGCTGCGTAGCTCCATATCCAACAGTGTCCGCTGAACAGTGTTCTCCGATACTATTCTACTTGGCCCTGCATTGTATTGGGCTGTCAGCTGAGCCACTGTCTGGCTCCGGTTTTGTCCACTGCTGCTTTCACCATCATTCATCCACTTTGCATAAGTACTAACAACTGTAGATCGCGCACAACCCACGAGTCGTGCAGTTTCGGAAATACTTGTTCCGAGCCTTCGAGCCATTACAATCTGCCCTCTATCAAAGTCGCTTAGATCCGCAGCCTTTCCCATCACACACAGAAGTAAGTGAAAGAATGATTCTTCAGACTCTCCAGCAGCAGTTAAATACCACTTCCACCTGATCACGTGCTTTCCACGTCATTCAATCGAGTTCATTGAAAAATGTAGGGGTGATCATAATGTTTTGGCTCTTGAGTGTATTTTATTGCAAGAATCTGGTAAAAACAGAAATATGAGAAAATCTTTACAAATATATTTTTCCTCAATTTCTAAGGACAGAAATAGAATACTGCACAAAAATCAAGCAATATTTCATCTTCAAAACAATTCTTTACTATCCTTTTATTGTCCTATTCTATTCTACTATATAAACCATTCCCTTCACGAATTTAAAAAAAATAGTCCACACTCCACTGCATATTATGTCCTAAAACATTTAGACAACGACATTTCATTCACGCTTTCCTCTCACAAACTTCCTCTCACGAACCGACAGCAAGAAAGAGATTTAGACAGCTTTCAGACCCTTGAGACGTTTCACCAAATACGTGACGTTTTACAATCTGATTGGCTTATCATTCAGTTTCCGTCGTATGCAAAAAACCGGAGGCGTGTTTGCTCGTATGACACTTATGTGTTTTGTCAGCAGAGGAGAGGAAAAGATCACGCTAGTGGTTGACCTTTGGGCGTGGCTCATATTCAGGTAATAACCCAGATCGGATTACCCTTCCATCGATTAATGCCGCTTTTATCGAAAGTAATCGATTCCCATTTTATTACTTTGATGATCCCTAATGATGCGGCTATCACTGAGGAACATCGCATTTCTTTGGGGTTAATGAGAGGTAAAGTATTATGGACGGGGCGGAATTAGGAAGATGAGATTATTTTTTGGAGGTGTAATGAAGATAAAAGGTTCCGACGTAATGCGATCCGTTATAAATTGGGACATCACTCATTCATGCGAGACGGGAGGTAAAGTGAAGTAAATTTTTAGGGACGAGAATTTTTTTTTTTAAAGTGTAATATATCTTTTCCGCAAATTAATCCCTTTGATTGTCGGGGAAGTAAATTTTACGCTACAATATCTGTGATAACAGTTAAGATAAGTTAATATTTTAAAAATATAGATTGAAAAGATTTTATTTAAGGTAGCGTGACTACTTTGAAAAGTCGAATCGTTGAGATTTTGTCTTTTCATTTAATATTCTTAAAGCCTAAACATTCTTTTTAAGACCGTTAGATTTTGCTCATTCTATTTTTTAGGAAATTACACTGATTTTTATATTTTCATTTACATAGATTTTATTGCCATTTTACATCTTTAGATGCTATTTTCGCAAATTCTAAACTTTGGAAGCATTTTTTTATGGAAAAAAAACTTGATAATTAAAATCTAATGAGAATGTTTTATTCAAATTTGGTATAATAATTTCTCCAGTTCCTGAGCTAAAGAATAAGTAATTATTCATTCAGAAATATTTTAATTGCTGTTTTAATGCTTCACAATCTCAAAAAAAGGAAAATTTCGAATTTATCAATTGAATCCTAATATTTAAAGAATGAATAGAAATACAGTTTATTTTGTAATTCAAAAACTATTCAATACATTTCTTAAGATATCTGCAAAATGCTTAGCATATCGTTTGATAAATCTCATTTTATCAAACGATAAATATTAAGATATCGGACGACTTTTATCAAACTCTAAACTTAAAAGACTTTTTCTTTATACAATTTTTAAACGAAAAGGTCCTTTTTTTTTAAGTGTTTTTAAAAATTGGATTAGGACCACTTAACTATATTTTGGTTTCATAGATATTGTTTTCAGTCCTTTTATGTAAATATTCAAAAATATAACTATTTTCGACATCTTTCAAGAAATTAATCTCGAACGTGGCCACATACCTTAATGATTGTAGAGGAATATCCTTCTGTTATATTATCATAAAGTAGGGTTAGATTCTAACCTTATTTACAAAAATGTATGATGTGAATTAGTTTCAAAAACTGAAAGTTTATAAAACAACTAACAGTATATTACTAATATATTGAACTAACAAATATTGATAACAAATAATCAATACTAAGTATTAAAAGATGATTTTTTGCTAGTTTAGAGTTGAATTTATATAAGTAACAATGTACAAACGACGCTTTTACTAAGATATTCCAAATATAAACATTCACCGATAAATACAAATTTAAAAAAAAATTCGTTTATAATCTAGCTTATACCTACAAATTGCGAAAAATGAATGTTCATCCTACTACAGAATGAAAATCCTCCTTCGATCTAGAACAACCAAATTTGGTATTTATTTACCTTTTGAATAGGAGAAAAGTGTCTTTAGGAGAAAAGAGATGTTTTGAATACTGTAAGAAAGTAGAATAATTAAAAATAAATTTCGGGTATATTATAGAACACAAACAAATGGTAGACAATTTCAAATTCAAATAATAGACTTTTCAATAATAATTTTATTTCCTATAGTTTATATAGGAAATTTTTTAAATATGTATAAACATTGTTTTAATTATTGGATTAACACATACGCGTCTTATTGCGGTATTATATACATTTTTATATACGTTATTAATATAATTAAGAGGGAATTTTAATTTTACTCCGATTTTTTCCTTATTCTGGTTAGTATTTAAATGAATTATGTAATTAAAAGGAAATTTTAAAAATAAAATAATAGCATAATGAATAAGTCTAAAACAGTACAATGCTACAATATTTCGGAGTAGTAATTTGAGCCCTCAAAAAATTTTCTTTGTTACAATGCGAAAATAGAATCATTAAATAAATAGCGCCATGTAATAGAATTATTCGCTTTTTGTATAGCAAAACAAAATGATGAGTAAACAACCGGTAATTTAATAAAAAACAAATAAAATTGAATTGAATTGAATTGAATTGAATCCAATTCCCTTTCTTCTCACTTTTGGCATTCAATTTGTTGGATATATTTTATCCGCCTGGATTTTTTTCATGAATTACCACAAAATGACCAAAAGAGCCCATGAGATTCAACATAAATAATGAATAAAAGTTAATTAAGTTTCAACTAATTTATTTTATTTTTAAGAATTTTTAATTGTAAGATTGAAATAAAAAGTCCTTAAAATCATTGATCCATGAAAACCTGATGATAAATTTTTCTTCCTACAGAAAATCAATGCACGAATGACACAAAGTTTTTCAAAAAAATTTGTAAGCTTTAAAATTATAGGAAATCATTCACTTCAAATAACAGGAAAAGAATCTACAAAACAAATTTAAATAATACAAAGGTTATTTATACTTTGTAATTTTTGCAGAACATGAAATTTACGAAAGTAATCTAAGAGATAAAGACACAGAAATGCCTGTTTTTATAGAAGGAGACTGGAAAAAATAGGCTAAATATATTATATTGGTATAAATAATGTGGTTATTAACATAATTTATTTTTTAAAGACCCAGTAAATACGGTTTCTATTTAGATATTTAGATTTGTTTATTGAAATATGTAGCAAAAGAAATATGAAACTTATATCAGTAATCAGTATATGCATATATATAATGATTACTGATTTCTACTTATATATAGAGAGAGAATCATTTCACAATATATCGGGGAGATCTAATTGTATGTCGTCGGGACGTTTTATTAAGAAATTTTGGACCATTGATGCAAGCACCGACAGGTAATTAGAAATATAATTAGCAGTCACGATCCAAACTCTTCTGTCGGAGGTACGTTCCATCATCAGAGTGAAGGGTAGAGTGACAGAGAAATCGGAATTGGATATTTATATATTGAAATAGATATTTTTGTTAGTTTCATAAATTTATTTTCACTTCTTTGGAAAAATTGTTATTTAAATTTAGATAATTTTGAAATAAAGTAACTTGAATAGGAAGGATTATAGATTTTTCTTCTGACTTTTCATATCATAATAAAGTAATCTTGAATTTTGATTAAGTTTAAATTGTATGAAACTCATTTTATAATTTCTTGAAAAAAAACGTTCTTGATGTTTCTCCTTTAGTTTTAAAAATAAAAATAAAGCTGTAATTCCTAATTAAAATATACAAACTTACCTAGAATTATAATCGAGAATTCCGAAATACTCTAACTTTTTTGCAATGTCATTTTGAATGCAAAGGTATGCACTCTACAGTAATAAGTCTGTGAATTGCGACATCTGAACTGAGGAATTTTCTTTTTTACAACATTACTTTTAATGCGGAAAAACACTTTTACAGAATGGATACAAAACGAGTTCACTTCAAACAGATGCTATTAACTAAACCTCAACCGAAGTACGAAACTTTTTCACGCAAGATCTCACTTAACAAGATTCAAATGTCTGTTCTTTTTGAATACTTTATGGAGAGGAACGTTAATTTATACATTTTACACGAACCTACGAAATAGGTTAAAATACTTTGAAATAAATTGGCTCTGTTTTGCAACTTTTAATAAGGTTTTAGCCAATTTTTATATCTGAGAAAATTGTGTTAGGATAGTATTTTGACAAATAGTAAGCAATGTCTAATTAAAAGTAAAAAAAAAGTTTTTAAAATCAGAATTAATTTATAAGGAATTTTTAATTAAAGTATATATTTAAAGAGAAACTATAGTTACGCCCTGAAAGAGTAAATTCTTGGTATAAAATTTTAAACTTTCTCTACATAACTAATGCATGAACATAAAGCTTATTTACTTTTCCTTAAAAATGTGAAAAACTATATATTTTGAAAATTTGCAAATAATTTAACAATTTTTAGGAAGATTCGAAATGTGAGATGACGAAAATAACGTTAGAAATTAAAATCAGCTAACATTATTTAAAAGTAATTTTTAAAACCTATTAACTGAAAATTATAAAAAAAAATTTGAAAGATAAATGCATTTTAAGTACAATTTTGTCTTATTTAATGCAGAATTATAATTTGCTATGATTTCTTTCGAACTCAACACTACTTGTAAGTCAAAGGAACAATATCATCAAAATAATCATGTGCATAGGAAAATTTACAAATAAATCGACAACTCTCATATCGAGAATTAGTTTCTAAATACTAGGCATTTTCAATCGAAAAGTTATAAAATAGTAAATTTCTTGTAAGAAAGTTTAAAATTTTCAATTAGAATTAGTGTTGGAGTTTTTTTTGTCTTTTATCTTAATAAATGTATTAAATTACATAGTAGCATATCAAATAGTTAATAATTTGAAATATTTTTTTTCTATTTAAAAAAGTGGCGTTCATAGCGGAAAATACCTCAAACTTTAAGAATATATGCGAAATTTCTAAACAACGGAAGAAATGATGAGCATTAAGTTGGTGTGGTTGGTGTGTAAAAATATTAGGGAACTTTTATAAATATCATTTTCGCATCTCTTGCGATTTTTTCTAAATATTTAGATATATAAAAAATATTGTGCAGCTCATAAGCCAAAGTCACTACATCTATAAGCACTCATTAGTTTTCTCAATTCTTTAAATGTATGCAAGAAAATGAATGAAAAAAGTTTTTAAAAATAAATTCTTCATAAAATTTGCTAATTTTGGACATAAATTATGTGTATCAGAATAATACAAGTACTTTATCTACGCAAACCCGGGAGAACCTCCTTGGTAGTTGCGTTGGATTTCCATCCCTTAGGTAGCGAGTTCGAACCCCTGCTGCCAAAGACTCTCCGTGTGTGTCTGGTGGTTGGCGAACATATAAATCTGTCGTGGTCTCAAAGTCCTCCATGTCGAGAATAATACAACTGAGGGTACTGGATCAGAGGTGATCGTTCTCTGGTTCAGTTCTAAATTGCGATCTGTGGATGAGTGAATGAAATGCATGGATGAAGTCCGCCCCGTAGAAAGGGCTGTGACGTGTGAGTAGCTACTCCGTACTCTTGGTCCTAGTTGGCACTACTGAAAAAACAAAAGACGCTCATTCGGCTTAAATCGCTGCCAGATAACTGTCAGCAGGCTTATAAATTGACATAAGTCACAACACACAACAACTTTATCTACGCTATTCTCAGATATTTACAAAATACAAAGATATACGTCTTAATATACTTATTGCTCTGATAAAATTACTTTTCCTGCGAGTTTCCATGTTTTTTCATTAAATCTCCAATAATAAAAATGCGTGTGCATCTTTTGACTTTTGTCCATAGGGCAGTCACTTAGAAGTAAAAAAAAATCCAATTGAAAAAGCTACATTTATCTCGAATTAAAAAAAATCAGTATTAAAGTATTAAATAAATTAAAACACCTACAAAGATTTCACGTGTTTAGACATTCATACTTTATTGCTTTCTTTTGTATAATTACATCTTCCCTTTTAAAACAGAAAATAGTTACCTTCAGGATTATGCCATTTCCCGACCTACAATAGTTTTTCTCCAATTAAAAAAATGAATATTTTATTTCCAAGATAATTTAAAATAATAATTGAAAATGTTTCAAAAAATCTCATGTTGTTGGAAAACTGTGATTATTTTTTAAATTGTTTTCCATCACAAATTTTTGAAAATGCTGCTCTATGTTTGGTCATGAGCCGTAGAGTAGTATTTCTTGTAAAATGTGTTTAGATTTGTTTTCATGTTTAAACATAGTTAATTTTGAATGCAAAAAATGAAGAAATACATTTTAATCTTCTGTTCGTTTCTTTGTTTTATTTTAATGAAATTCAATACCTGAAAATATATTGATAAACTTTCAAAAAACCGTTTTTCTTTCTTAAAGCAAAGAACTAATTCAATCAGTAAGATAAATGATATTACAATGGCAATAAATATCTTGTATTCTGCGAAGCCACATGATAAAGTATTCGATTTTTCTGCAATGTTTTAAAACTTTAGTCTCACTTACCATGCTATAGGATTTGCTGAATTTCATAAATGAAATTTATATTTATTTGTCATATATTTTAACTCTGTTAATAATAAAAATGAAAATGAGAATGTTTATCAGTGTATGCTTGTATATGTGCTTGACTTCGCTGAGCATAATAAATACATAGATCTACAACCAATGAAGTTGGACATATTTATCTTTAAAGGTGAGAATGTTTACTTTAGAGTATTATTTTTAAAGTTTTAGTTAATTAAAAAAAAACTAAGTAAAATCTTGACGTTTTTGCACCATAATTTCCGAAAATAGAATTGAGCAAAACTACCAATTTAGTTTAAAAACATTGCATTTTTAATAACACCTATTTATTAATTGTGCACATTTTTCTGTATTTTGACAGTTTTTAAAAGTAATTTTTGCCTAAATTTCAATTGTAGATTACAAATTTTCGTTGAAATTCAAACCATTTGTAGTGTTTCGTCATATATTTGATAATATAATTTTCTTAAACTTTTGAACTCTAAAAAAGGAAAATTCTGCTTAGTATCTGTGAAGCTTCAAAGGCAAATAACAATGAATTTATGGCATCATGGAAGATAAAATATAGATCAACTGGACAATTACTATTTCAATAGCTCTATGATGCCATGGAACTGGTCTCCATTAGAAAATTTCCTATACAAAAGGAACAAATACATAAGAAGAAATAATAAAACTTGAATGTCTAACAATCGGACGACTCCATGGACAAGAATTATGTGCAATAGAATTATTTGTAAGTAAATACGAAACAATATGCTTAGAGAATAAGCTCATTATCAATAAATGCAAATTTCTAATATGGATAAGCTCTAAGGAATGCAAAAAAAATGTATTTCCGTTTAATGGCACATGCGTGTTTCGAATTATAATTTAAGAGTTTTCAATATTTCGCACATGTGTATAATATATTTTATTGAAACGGGACACTAACAATCTTCATTTCATGTGATTTGATGGTTAAAAGTGGTTAGAATTACGTAAGGAAAAATTAGCCCGACATTAATACAACCCATTATATGCTGTATTGTTTTAGAATTTACAAAGCTTTAAATATTTATTAGAATTAATTTATTTAGAAATTGAAACATAAAATTACAAATTTCACTTCTCACCTAGGGAAACAAACATTTTTTAGATTTAGAAAATAAAACATTAAATCATATTTAAATTCTTCATTGTATACTATTTCATTCTAATTATATTGTTATTTAAAATAAATTTAATTAAAAAAAACCAAACAGTTTTTTGAATTCATAGTATATCGTATTAAATATTTATTAATATAGCGTATTTACAATTAATTTTGTCTAACGTTTTGTATATTATGTTTTTATTTGAGGGAAAGTTTGACATAAATTGAAAAGGAATTCTATAAGGTTAAATGAAATAAGATTGATTTTCTTACAAGATAAACGTCGCTGAGAATACAAAGTGCTTCGCCTTTTGAAAAGCAAGGATAAGTTTTGCGTTGAAAGGAAGTCGATTTCTTCAGGAATTAATGCCTAACTTTAAATGCAACGAATCAATAACTCAGTCTTATAGAAAAGTTATGTCGCATAGAGCAAAACATGTAAAAGCTTTTAGTTTTTTTTTTTAATTTCTAAGATACTGAGGTATTTAATGGAGTTGAAAAGAGTTCTTAATTTGCGCTTTCATAGTTCTTTTCTATAGTAAGTTTTCTCAAAGTTGCTTTCATATAGAAATAAGCACTTTGATGTATTAAAAATAAACATAAAGTAAGTAATGGCAATTTTTCCTTCCTTTTGATTGTTATTTTATTATAGTTTTTATTATCTTCCTATCACTCTTTATTTAATATGTTTGGAAAAAAAAGCTTTTTTTAGGAATATGAAAAATAATTCTAAAGCCTTTAAAATTAATATCAAATAGTTCTCAAGTAGTGTATTAATATTAATTAGAACAAGTTCGATATTGGTATATTTATATTAATGAGTATAAAGATTTTGGCGTTTAATGATTATATACATTTATACAAACTATATATTAAAATTACCGACTGATATCTAGTTTAGCATGCTTTTTCATGACATCAGAGATTCCAAAAGTGTCATTTGTCCAGTCAGTAATCAAGATGACTGAAAATAACTGGTTTGCAGTATTGCTTTTTTGATGAGCTATATTGATTTGTTACTTTACGTTGTTAACATACTTGACGAAGTGAAGGGGTACACTAAACCAGTTTCAATCAATTTTTATTTTGTATTATTTTATTTTTTACCCCATAACAAACATAAAATGTAAGAAATAATAAATCAACAAGAATAAAAATTAAAATTGGGACTGAAAATTTATAAATTCTAGTAATTATTAAATCGACTTCTTGAATCGATATTATTGTCATCGACATCTTAAAATTTTTCAGGTCACATTGCAATGACAATAAGAAATATGATTGAAAAATTGAGCTAAGATTTTTTTATTCAAAGCATAAGAAAAGCAAAAAAATTTGTTGGAATAAAATATTATTATTTCTAAAATAAGATATTGTTAATATAAGATCGTATATATTTTCATATTCCCTAGGGTTTGAAAGTTGTATTAAAAAGTGGAATATAAATCTGGCTACAGTGAATCAGATGTCGATTATTATTTCTTATTTGGGTTTTTGAATGCAGAGGATATAGAGAAATAATCAGTTAGAAAATAACTTTGCTCCATTATTAGTATTTAAAAATAACTCCAAAGGAAATTTTTTCTCATATTTCACCTTTTTTTTGGAATCCTAATATCATATTATATCCCCAAGCAACACCGTAATATCGATATATCGACTGTTTTCGTGACTACCAATTTCAAAAATTTATAACAATGATTTATGAATATCATTTGTTGCTTTTCTACTTCAAACAGCAGAACAACTTTGTCAAAAAGTATTTAATAATTTAATTTTGAAATGATAATCCAAACGTAAATAATGCCCCAGGCATTGTTTTACCCATTTTCGTCACTTTTACAAGTTTCAATAATATAATATTCGATGATAAAAAGTCCAACCCTTCTTCCCTCCTCGCTTTAGTATTCGCCTATTTTCTACGAATGACAAATACAATTTTTTGCTGTTACATCTATTATTTTCTAATATCTCATGAATAATAAGTGGGTACAGTATTTCTTTGAAATAGGACATTGCTTGCCTAAAGGCAGTTTATTGACAGGCAGTATACTTTTTGTGAATAACAGAACTAAACTCGCTTTTTATGCGTTTGCTAAACGTTAGATGAGATATACAATAAAATTATTTCTGTTTGGATTATTAAAAATTTAGTATTGTCGAACGAAAGTGAAAATTTGTGTTTTCTTTATTGGGAATTATAAAGTATTTAAGTTACAAAAAAAACTTCTCTTAAAATGTTTCTGAAACAGTTTCTTTAATATTTATATCTCGACACGAACGAGAAAAGCAAATAAGTAGCAAATTTCATTTTACTAAGCTTGAGTTTTTTTTGCGATATCTTGTGGAAATCTATGGAAAATTTAAAGAAATATTACTATTTTTTTAAAAAAAGATTCGTATTAATAAAATATATAATGTTTTTGCAAATATTCTTATGATGAAAAACTTCTTCATTCCTTTACTGATTTATTTTCTTGACTATGATTCTTCAATTTTGGGAATGTTTTGTCGTTGAAATTCATATAGATTACTTGGGATATTATTGATTCTATGTAATTTTTGTATAGCTTAATTTAGTTTAGTTTTGATATATTAACGTCCCGTTGTAAAGCAACACTAGGGCTATTTTGGGACGGACTTTGTTATTTTGAACCGAGGTCAGATGACGAGGACGATATCTGAGCTGGAACCCCCCTCTCCACACCACACCAGCGGGAGGACGTTTGGCCCTGATGGATTTAACCTGCAACAGACCCTCTTACACGACGGTACTTCGATGGAATCGGGCCTCAAACCTGAAACCCTACGGCTCACGAGTCAAGACTTTATCACCATGGCCCCTCAATTTTTGTATAGCATTATAATAATTATGTACAGTTTAATTGTTTAAAAGAGGCAAAATAAGATGCATCGATGCGCGCATGGCGTATAGGCAAATCGTTTAAAAGGTTAAAAAATGATTCATTAGAATACACAATCACCGAATCAGTTGAATCAATCACCGCCATTAGAATAACTGTAATTTGTTGAAATTTTTATCAAAGAGAGACACTTTATTTCAGTGCATGGTAACAGAATATTTCGTTAAAGAATTAAAATTTCAATCTTGGAAAATTCCGTATGGCTGTTAAACTGATAAAAGAATTTAAGCATAAAGAGATCAAATTTTAAAATTTGAATGGAACTTAAATTTAATTTATTTTCCACGAAATAAGTCTAAAATCCAGTCCATATTTGGTCGATAAATTATTTTTCTGCTTTATTTATGAAATCGATGTCATATTAAATTATGCTTTTTGATTAAATGTTTCTATCCACAAACTGTATCGAAAACTACAACTATATATTTTCCTGCTTTATTTATGGATGCAGAAGGGCAACTGGATGTAGAAGGCGGCTTTATGAAAAAAGAGCAACATTTAGACAAGAAGCTATTTAGTAGTCATTGTGCCATCATTTGAACAAATCTAAATAATACAATAAACGTTAAAATGTCTAGATGACCAGAAAAATCTAAAGATCTCTTTAATGAAGGGATTAATACTAATTAGAATTAAGAGTATACAATTCTGGAAACTAACTCAAAAAATTCTCATATAAAAAAGAACCTTGGTCATCGGTTCAAAACCTAGAGAATTGAAAGAGACTTTCATCAGGAATTATATTTCCTGAAAATGGTCAAGCCTTTTGCAATACAAGGGACCTAATCATATCATAAATTACATTTAGATCAGAAATTATTTGATAGGGCATAATCCATTGTGTCATCATTTGAACATATTTAAACAATACAAGAAATGTTAAAAGATCTAGATGGTCAAAAACGTTGTAAGAATCTCTTTAATGAAGTGATTAATACTAATATACATAAGAGTATACTATTTTGGAAACAAATTTTAAAAATTCTCATAGAAAAGAAAACCTTTATCATCGGCTCAGAATCTAGAGAATCGAACCAGATTTTCATCAGGAATATCTATTTCCAGAAAATGATCAAACCTTTTGTAATACGAATAACCTAATAATATCATAAATTACATTTAGATCAGAAGTTATTTGGTATTGTATAATCCATTGTGCCTTCATTTGAAAAGATATAAATAATACATGGAATACTAAAAGATCTTGAAGATATGAGATGTTGCAAGATTTCTTTAAAATTCGAATTAAGCCTTCTTTAAAATTTGAATTAAGAGTATGCAGTTTTGGAAGCTATCTCAAAAAAATTACTATATAAAAGAGAAACTTGGTCATCGGTTTAGAATCGGAATATATTTTCGTCAAAAATATCTATTTCCAGAAAAGGGTCAAACCTTTTGCAATACAAAGAACCTAATCGTATCATAAAGTATTTGTGATATTTTCCGAGGAACCTCCTTTTTTCTGTGTCTGGATACATTATCGCATTTCTTTGCTCATTACCATCATCAGGAGCGTTTCATCGTCTCTGAAAGCTATGAAAGAACGAGATAGTTAATGACAAGGATGATATTCTAACCGACTCTAATTACCGTCCCACTGATATTTCTTATCGACACCGAGTTCTCTTTCTATTTTTTTCTTCCTTTTCATCTCTTTTTCTGAAACCCTCAGGATATATATTTCTGAAGCTTACCTTTTCTTGTTCTTTTTCGACTCACTCAAAACCATCGTGGAAATATTTTTTTAAATCGTTCTCTAACGATGTAAATGACGACTATTAACTCCGCATTCCGTGAAATGTAACTTTTTTTCTCCTGGGGTTGTTTATATCTCTGCGGAAAAAATGTCAAAAAAATAATTATTTTGAAATACTATTAAAAATGTGATCATTAGGCTGGAAATACCAGGAAATAGCTTTTCGAAAAAGGGACTATTAATACTAGGAAGTTGGCATCTTTAATGTTCGTAATCTTCCTGTATAAGTTTTTTTAAAGAACTTAGGGAAGGGATGTAGTGTGACTTTAAATGGCTTTGTGTAATCTAAATGATTTTTCTATTAATTATTTTTCCATCTTGAGCTAAACTGCGATGATGTTTCATCATCGGAAAGAAGATGTTTAGAAAAATGATGATCTAAGGAATCAAAGATTAACATCCTAAGATCATTCAGTCCAATACTTATAACGAAAAGAGTTCTTTTTTATTAGAATGATGTTTCTTTTTTACCGTCATAGATAATTAATGAAACGGATATTTTTCTTAAAATGAAAAGCATGGTTTGAAAGAAGCAGATTTATCCTTTTAAAAACTGTGTATTAACATGGATATTTAATAAACTGTGATTGTGTTTTTTTTTAATACAAAAAAGAATTAAGACAAAATGTTACAGATAGGAATCTATCAGAATTATAATAGAAAAGATTTAAGGATTTATACGTTAATATCATTCAATGCAATATTTGTTTTATATTTAGATGGTGTAAAAGATTCTTTTTTTTTATTAGATTAAGGTTTCTTCTTTTCCACATTATAGATAATTATTGAAAATGATTTTTTTCTTTAAAAGAAAAACATGGTTGAAGACGGTTTGAAGGAAGTAGGTTTAAGCTACTAAAAGCTGCGTGATCAAAAGAATATTTAATCAATTGATATGTTGTTTAAAATTTTTAAATGCAAAAAAAAGACAGAACTTTGCATTTTCTTTCTTTGTTGCATTTTTGGTTTAAAGCCATTGTCTTTAAAAAAAATCCAATTATTTTGTAACGATTAATTTTAAGATTTTATTCGATATTAGTCGTTTTTGGCAACCAGTCGGTTCACCAGTATTAATGCTTATGAAAATTTTCAATTAAATATTTTATTTAACTTGTCTCTTAATAGCTTCACCAGCAAAATATTTTTAAGTTTCACATTTTGATATATAATTCATTCATGCTATTAGGGAGGATCTAAGTCGTTCTCCTCATTGTACTATGTATTTCTCTAATTTTCTGTCATTGCCCGAAAAATTTAAACTTTAAATTAAAATGAAAATGATTTTACTCCAATTAATACAAAAACAAATTTTACTGAAACCAATAATTTTTTTAATATAAGTGCTGACAATAGAGTCGTTCAGCATTTAAGTCTTATGTACATTACAGAATAATTTTCTTAATTTGTGTAATATCTCAAGAATTATTCAACAAAAATGTCTTAGATTCAGTTTTTGGTTTTACTTTCAAAAGAATTGGAATGAAGTGAATAATAGTATTTTGTTTCTATCCATAAATATATTTTAAAAAATTGCGAAGTTTAAATTTTTTATAGCCTTTTGATTTTTAAGAATTCACATTCTGGGAAATATTTTAGACACTTCAACTTTTTAATAAATAAATGAACTTTTCTATCTTCTATATCTATTGAAACGTTTAAGCATTCCGCATTTTTTATTGAATTATATAATATGTATAAATGATTTATAAATTTAAGCTTACAAATTAAATTAATAATTAGATGTATTTATGACGAACAACTGTATTATTTAAATGGTTAATGAAAGATTTTGTTTTGCCATTTTCGGTTAAAGAATCTTTTGAATACCATTTTCCTTTAAAGAATCTGATTTTTACCATTTTACTTTAAAAATTTCCGTTAAAGAATTCGATTCTTTTCATATTTCTGTATTGAAGATAGCTTGAAAATGATAATAAGCTTTTTTATATTAAAATGAAGTTTTAAAGAGTTACTAATTGAAACAGTCCTTTTCTGTAAGTGTTCCCTGCTGTGTATTATATACCTACTTTTGTTAAGAAAAAGCTCCATATATTCTATTTCTCAGGTGTATCTTATATCAAAATATAAGCATTCAACTTGTTTGAATTGATGTTTTGAATAATGACTCTTTTTTCATCAGATCTTTTCCATTGTTGTTATATCAGCATATTTCTCTGAATTCGTGGCCATGTTTATCAAAATGTCAGCAACAGATACCTCATGTACATGTATATTGAATTAGATAAGTCTTTCAGCTTGAAGTATACTTAGTATAAAGAACAGTGACATCTGTCTCTGCTATCTTTATAAAGAATGAAAGCTGTTCCTTCTTTCAGCTGTGTAATCACTAGTGTTTGAGTTCTATAAATATTAAAGATACAATGATTAACAAAATGGACTTAAACCTTTTGTGCTATTTCAAGTTCAAACTACCATGAATCAGTTTGCTGAATGACTTTCGGTCACCATATAATATATATTCATTCTTATCATTGTTATAATAAGTACCATAAAAGCATTAAGGCAATCCAAAGTTTTACTTTAACTTTTGTTAGTGCTTTGAAGTGAAATGTAATTTTAGTAATGACTTTGAAAGATTCTGGAGTGATTAGTTTAAATGCTTATAAATTCAGCAGCAAGAAATGAATATATAAAATACAAGATATAGTAAAATGTCTCATAAAAATTGAAGAATAAAAGTAAATTATTTGAATTGAAAGCGGATGCAGGACCCGCTTTAGCGGACAAATTTTTTTAGCAAAAAAAAAAGGATATACGTATCTGATAAAGATTATAAGATAGGTGTAAGGAATTAGATAAAATAGATAAAGTAAGATAGGCATAATAATAATAGAATAAGATCGATATTAGTGGAATATATATATAACTAGCCGCCTTTGGCGACCAGCTGGTTCGCCAATCTTAATGTTCGTTTAAATTTTAATAATTAAATATTTTACGCAATTCCTACTTTAATAGATACTTCATCAAAATATTTTAAAGCTTCAAATTTTGATAGTCATATAATTCACTCATAATATTATAAAGACCTTCAGTCATAACGTAATCTGTATCTCTCTGATTTTCAGTTAGCTCCCGTAGAATTTATGATTTAAATTAAAGCGGAAAGAATTAATCTGCAATTAATAAAATAATATTTTTTACTGAAACAAAGCATTTTTTTATAATATGATTACTGATAACAGAGTCACTGAGCGTTTAAACTTTATGGGCACTAAAGAATATCTTTCTTAATTTATGTAATATCTCAAGAATTTGTCAACAAAATTTTCTCAGATTCACCATGAACAGATCGATTACTTAACAATGTTTAAATTTAAATGCATCAAACACTAAGAAAATAAACAGAATCGCTTAAAATAATCAGTCGAAAACAGGTTTAAAAAAACTGCTTAAAAAACGATGTACTTAAAACTGTAAGCATATACAAAAAATATATAACTAACATAAATACAATTTAATTACAAAAGCATGCAACTAACCTAAAAATAATTTAAATCAAGAATCATCCGTTGATAATATTGTCAACAATCAGAACACACTGCGCATGCGTGAATTTTCAATTCCAGTTACGGTAATGCAAATGCGTGAATTTTTCTACGCCAGTTGGGATAACGCTATGCAGATTAGAAATTTTTAATTTCCTTTACTCTGTTTTATTTTAATTCAAAAGTACTTCAGAATGAATCTGAAAGATCGATTAATTAACAATGTTTAATTTTAAATGCATAAAACATTAGGAAAATAAACAGAAGCGTTTGAAATAATCGGTCAAAAAATGTTAACCCTAGCTTCATTACTGTTGGGAATAAAAAACTGAAGCCTTACTCAGTTGGCGGTGGGGAAAATGGAAGTTTTTTTGGCGGGAAAGTTAGTTTTTAATTAATAATTAAAATTCTAATTAAAAATTCAAAAAAAGGGACCCCAGGTGGACATTCCCGGCCTCTAAGGTATACATGTACCAAATTTGGTAGCTGTAGGTCAAATGGCCTGGCCTGTAGAGCGCCAACACACACACACACATTGAGCTTTATTCATAAGTATAGAATATATATACAAATGCAAAGAAAATAGTTATATGAACAACAACAAAGTGTGAATAGCTTTGGACAACAAACATTTCGAAAACTTAGTTTAAATATCTGACACATTTATTACTATTACTGCGTCCGTATTGTAATTGTATATAAATGTGGCATACAACAAGTAATGGCGTAATAGATGCAACTGTGCTTCTGTGAAAGTTTACTCCAGAGCGCAGCAAGTCAGATGGAAGAGAGGGTTTTTAGAATATGATTTTAGCTGCAAACTTAAAGGTATGTGTATAATTTTGGATTCAACATCAAAATAAAGACTCTGTTAGTCTGTTCATCTGTATTTAAACTTGAAAATTCAAAAACACTATATGTAAGATAAATGAAATTAGTTATACAATCTTTGCACAAAAGGCATGTCCATTGACAATCTTGGACACAAATAATTAAACAGAACGAATCTAAAATTAATGCTCGATCGTACGAAGTTATACAATATAGTATATAATATAAGCATGCTCAAAAATTAAGAAGTAAAAATTTCAATTAGAATTTAAGCAAACTATGATTTACAGTTTTATTTTTTTAAAGTAAAAATTTAATCGATGTCAATTTTTTTTTTGTTAGAATTCTACATCGGTAAGTTCTGATCGAAATAAGCAGATAAAAAATTCGCACAGTAAGTTTGGACATCGGTCAACGTAATGACAGTTCCATGTTTTTGAATTTGTGTTTGCATCATAAATTGAATCCTGATCGAAGATGCCAATTTTAGAGCCAAATTCACATTATTTGCTGGAGATTTTGATATTCTGCTCGCATTTGAAGAAATTGCTGTTTTGTGCATCGAATGCTCTCAAGCAATTTCGGTGAGTCTGCTCTTAGTGAAAAATTCTATAGTGAATGGCTTCAACGCTTCATATTGAATGTTCACGATGCCAAGGTTATGTTTTGGTGGCGTTTGAGACGTGCATTAATGGAAAAACGACGATGGTGCCAAGAGAGATACGACAAAGGTATCCTCCAGTATGATAATGCACAGTTACATTCTCTTAAGCAGTCACGACATACTTGGGAGCGCTAAAATGTAGATCTTACACCAAGATCTTCTCCAAACGTTGCTCCTTCCAACTACCATTTGTAATGATGGATGGCACAAAGTCTGGCTGATAAGCCTTTCTGCTTTTACGCTTAAACAGATAAAGGAATCGACATGTGGTTCACTTCAAAAAACCAATCGTTTTTTCAAGATGGCATTCGAAAATTGCCAAAAAGAATAGAAAAATGTAGTAGAAACTGAAAGTCTTTAAATCATGACTAGTAATCCTTTTTTAAGAATAAAACCTTACATTTTGGGAAAAAAAAAAGGCGAAAGTGAAGTTATACACTATTAACAAAGTATATTTTTACTAAGTAATAATCATATATTAATAACTCTCTTTTTTATTTCTATCATATTTTGTAGTAATTCATTGTTAAATTCTATAGACATCAGTTGCTTAAATATAGCAATACCTGTGTGTAATTTAATTTACGTTTCAGTGATTTCTTGAAAAGATAAATTTTTTTTGTATAAAGCAAATTTTGATAGATCCGAGTAGGAAACATCTCTGTTCACGCTAGTTGATCAAAATATACAAATCAGGCCACGTTTCAGACGTGATTCTCCCAGTGATTACCTTCGGAAAGAAAAAGTAGTTATTTTGTTTAAAACCCGTGTAAAAGGCCAATCGTGTGAAAGGGAAAAGGGATATTTTTCTTTTCAGTTCCACCCCATTATATTTTTTCTCCATTTTCTTCTTCACAATTTCCTTTTATTTATTTTTTCCCTTCTGTGAAATACCCTGGCAGCTGGCAAATGGAGAATGCAAAGTAGCGTTTCCCCATATCACGTCGCCAAACTAAGTTTTCGAGAAAAGGCGTGGCCTAAAGTTGAGGCACAAAATGCGAAACTCGATTTTTAAACAAAAAAAAAAAAAAAAAAAAAAAACTACTACTCTTTCTACCTAAAAACGTCATGTTTACAAAAGAGCACCGGGTTATTCACATTTAACCATTTGTTCTTCCTCGCTGCATCGTGTAAGAGGGAAGACATGTTCCTTTAGTTTCTTATTTCCCCCGCCAGAGAGCGTTGCCTGCTACCACTATGTAATCGCCGTGTCGAGGATACGGACGCTTCGTAAAGAAAATGGAATTTGCATAAAAGCGTTATGAAGACAGCAAACATCCCGTATAAAAACTTTATTCTCCTTGAGGAGAAGTTGTGTGATAACATGTGTGTTTATTCACTACGCTTCATAGATTTGTTTATTTGTTTATTTTTCAGTGAGCAGAAAAATGCTTTTTGCTAACATAGAATAGAAGAATATAAAGGAAATAATGTAATATCTTGAAAGGCTTTTTCTTTTTGGAAGAGTGTGGGTGGGAGGGGGATGTAGAGCCAATCAATTATATGTTACTATGTGAAAAAAGAATTTATCAGAAGAATGTGTAAGAGTTGTTATTTTCTTCACTGTTTTGGTTCTTTTTCGCCGGAGGTGGAAGCAACGTTTTTAGGCGGAAAATACACCGCTGTAGTTCTGTTTCTGCATTTTTTTTTCGGTGATCAAGTTGGCGTTTTTTTAATACCAACTGAGATTTGGAGTCCTCTTTACAACACATGTTCATTTCTTTCCGGCAATTGGAAAACTACCTAGGTGGAAAAATTATGAAGTGCATAATTCAATTTGGCGCAAGATATTTGAAGTGATTGTAAAACTATTTTTCCAGATAATAAATGGATTTACTCTGACTCTAAAAAGTCATACAACGAAAGAATATATTCTTCAGTTAGATTCTTTCGAATATGATATAAATATGAAAATTGAATATATTCTTTCAAATATGAAAATTTAATTCGAACAATAGTTTAGTTTCAATTCAAGTGGTGCTACATTTGGACAATTGTTGGTGCAACCATAAGTAACATTCTGAGAAAAAGTCCTTGGTGTTATAAAAAATGCCATGCATTAAAAGTTTCAGCATATTTTATTCAGAAGTATATGTAATGAGGATTTATCTAATTTGTTTCCGTTTGTTGGGACATTATAGAAGACTTTTTTGTTTTTCAGCGTGTTTCAAAACTACGTCGACAAAATTAAAGGACAGATGCAGAATCTTATTCCTCCCTAATTGAAATCATGTAGATGTTAATGAAAACTACCGATAAACACTTCTGTATATTACTAGGAATAACAATACCCCGCAAATAAAAAAAGGGCAGCAACCGGAGAATGTTAATCAACTCTTTCTTTTAAAAGCTTTACGAATCATCGTATAGTAAAACAATTACTTGAAAAGTGTTAACAGCAATCTATCCCTTTAGCAGCAGGCTTCCAGCTCCATTGCCATGACTTTGAAATTAAAATCACACTATTTTTTAATAGACAAAAATTATTTTCTTCCAATCAGGGTTAACGAAAAAAATTAATCAAGCTTCAAGGAGATAACTTCAGAGATAATGACAAAAGACCAGCTAGATGTACGAAAATAATTAAAATGTCTAAAATGTAACTTCAAACACGTCAAATAATAGTCGCTGGAGGGCGTTAGTATAAGGGCAGATGGTAAACACAAAACGCCTGTTTCAAATGAGAAATGGTTTCTTAAGAGTAACTTGCAACATTTCATATGAATGTTTTTCATGAGAAGAAATGTTACATGGTGATTATTATTCATTTAAAAGGGGAGTTTTAAGATATTAGAATGTGTAGCAAATATGCTTCGAAATTTTAAAATGGGTTCTTTTCATTGTAATATCATGTGACTTTGATACTATGCGTTTGCCAATCATTTTGGTTTCCTTTGGTACAGCGTTATTGCTTTGCACTTGCATTTTATAAAATCAACGATAAATAAAATAAAATTTTGCTGCTTGATTTTTCATTGACCTTGTATAATATATTAACAAAAAAGAATTTCAGGTCTCCACAGTTGGTTGACATTTTGTATAATTTTTTTTTACTAATAATTAGTAATTGCCTTTTGTCCAGGTTATCTTGAATCAATCTACATGATTTCAATTTATTTTAAAATTTTATTTCGACGAAAAAAATGGCAAGCGAGAAAGAGTGGTCTAATTGAATTTAAAAATCTAAAAACCTATGTATACTGTAAATTATTCATGATTAACTGTTACAAAATTTTTTTCAATTTTGTAATTTTCTAATAATTTAAATTGAGAATTAATTATTATTGAAATTTATATTAAATTAATACCGAAGTCAATATAAGGAATCCATTTTTTAAATATCAATTACTAAGTTGGTAACGATTTAATTTTTAAATTTGTATGAAAAAATTTAAATTTATAATATGTCAGTACAAGAAAGAATGTCATTAAATTTAATTAGGTAAGTATAGATTTGACTGAAAAACTTTTTGAATGTTGTTAGAAAAATTTATTAATTGTGTAAACAATGTTTCTATTGGTCCTTTATTTTATTATGGAAAAGACATTGAAATGACATGAATGAAATATAACTGAAAACAACGCTATTTTTCTTCATTTATTTAACAATGACAATTATAACGTATATTTTAATAAAATATATGTCTTATTTTACTTCAGATTGGCAAAGTTCCATTTAATTCAAATATATAATTTGCAACAGAATAAATAAGTAAGCCTTCTTTTAATGAAATATTTATTTTGATATTTTAAATTCCGCATCTCTCGTTTCCCTTTACTAGGCTAAACCACAGGTATTATAAAAGTTTTGTAGAACTAAGTATATACAGAAAACCTTTTATGAAACAAATGTAAATAATAAGCAGATTTTTTAACCCCTTACCTGCCGAGGATAACTTACGAGATTCGGTCCCCAGCGCCACGTGTATAGTTGCGAGACGTATATATACGCCAGGGGTAGTTGACACATTGACTTAGGAAGACGTATATATACGCCCGCGGCAGGCAAGGGGAAGTAAATGAATTATTAGTAAATAATTCGAGCACCTCATTTTTCAGTTTTATCATTTTTTTCTGTTAAATGTAATAAGATGTAATTACATTAAACATGCATTTTCTAATCAGTTCTTCAGAAAAATATTTTTAGTGAATAGTAATTAGAATAGCATTTTAAAAATTAAGACTAATAAAAATGCAATTTTTGAATAAAAGTTCTAACTTTTTTTACAACAAATATATATAAAAAAAGAATACAATAACATCTTGCGAGATTCATATTTTTGTAGGTTTATGATTATTATGCAAAATACTTGAAACTTCAAAGAAAAATAAAAAAAAATCTACAAAACATTAAAAATTTGCAAAGAAAATTTCCATTAAGTGTTCCTTGAAAAATTTATTCCTCAATAAACAAAATGATAAAAAATGCTTTCTATATATAAAACTTCAGAACAAAAACTTCTTGTATAAATTTTATTCCGAAATTAATAATTTTATGTTAATTTATTTTATAGACTACAATTAATTTTGCTATGGAAATTAAATAACAGTTTTTGCATCATATTTTCAATCATTCACTCATGCACAAAATATATTTCGTTTTCGAAGGATGCAATGAAGTATACTCTAATGAAATTTAGCCAGTTAATCCTTCATATTGATGTGAAATCGAGTAACCGCTTTTTCTCATTATTTTAAATCATCAAATTCGAAATCTCCTTTAGAGCTGTAATCCTTGAATTAATTACAAAGTTTTCCAATTTGCAAGAATTAAAAAAGAAGAAGAAGAAAAAAAAAAAAACAATGCCTTTTATAACAGAATTTACTTGTAGAATAATGTGCATCAGACCTTTTCAAGAGCTTTCGAGAAAAAGATAGAACAAATTTATTCTATTGCATTTATTTCGTTCAAAAGTGAGAAATGGCGCTAGACAGTGCTTTAGTAGCTGGAGCTTTTTTCTTTGGTTGATCACGCGTAAAATGATTTAGAGGAAGGAGGCGGAAATAGAATCAAGGGAAAAGATAATTGCGAACTGAGTTCTGGCTAATTGTTTACCTCTTCTTGAACTCGTCTGAAGTGGCGTTCCATTAATATGGGTTCAAAATGGAGTTCGTTACTGTTTGGCTAGAGGCCATTTTGTGCCGAATTTAATTCAGTATAATTCCCTTTGGAACGCTCTGCAGCTTCGTAATTATTTAAAAATTTCCAATGAGAAGATCATACTTATTGATGAAGATATTTCACAGTAACAGCTATTAAAAAGAGTGGTTCAACATTTGCTTCATGATTATCTTTGGAATATGTCTTTATATTTAATGTTTTTTTCAACGATTTTAATCTTTTTATCTGTGAATGTTACTGTGAGGTTTCTCTGTAAGCTTATTTCTTGTTGATAAAACGCACATATAAATTTCAATCATTTCATTCTTTTTATCTGTGAGTTATACTTCTGGGTTTATTTCCCAGGGACAAAAACATATAAAATGTTCATGTATAAACTTCCATAATTATTTTCAATTGTCTGTAAGATTTACCGCGAGTTCACCGTAAGTATTATCAGTTTTTTTGGTTTTGTTTTGTCTCTCAAAAATAAAAAGGGTATTACTCCCTTTTCCAATTTCTAGCGAGTTTGTCTTCGGTCTGTTAAGCATAAAATAATAAGAGACAACATCGTAAATAAAATCTCGGGAAAAGATTATTGCTCATATAGTTTTGTCTAATTGTTATCCCTTCTTGAACTCTCTGATACGTTTGGAGTCGCATTTTACTAATGTGTTCTCAAAAGAGTTCGTTATTGTTTGGCTGGAGGTCATTTTGAATCGAATTTAATTCACTGTAATCAGTCCCCTTCAGAATGCTCTGCTGCGTTGTAATTATTGAAAAAATTCCAATGAGAAGACATTGTTTATTGATTGAAATATCTTATTTCACAGTAATAGCTACTAAAATTCGTTCAACATTTGTTTCATGATTATCTTCAGAATCTCTTTATATCCAGTGTTTTTTAATGATTTTAATCTTATTTGTGAATTCTACTGTGAGTCTTTCTGAGAGCCTACTTCTTGTAGATAAAACTTACTTATAAATTTCTTTCATTTTATATGTGGATATGTGTTATTTTCCTTTCATCTTATATGTGGATATGTGTTATTTTTCTTTCATTTTGTATGTGGATATGTGTTATTTCTGGATTTATTTCCAAGAGACAAAAATAAATTTATCAGATATAAATTTTCAAGATTTTATTTCTTTCTACCAGTAAGTTTTATCTTGAGTTCACCATGAGTGTTTATTGCTCTCAAAAGTGAAAAAGGGTGGTGTAAACGCTGTGTTTCAGTAGCTGATTTTTTTCCCTTAAATGGATAACACATTAAATAATTTGAGACAGCAGCGGAAATGGAATCAAGGCAAAAGATAATTGAGAGCATTGTTCTGGCTAATTGTTTACCTCGTTTTGAACTCTCTGATACGTCTGCATTCCATTAATACTGTTCAAAATGGTGTTTGCTATTGTTTGGCTGAATTCCATTTTGAGCCGAATTTAATTTAGTGTAATCAATTTTGGAATGCTATGTAATTATTTAAAACTTTTCATTGACATTTTTCAAAGATATTTCCGATGAAAATATTATGGTTCATCGTTTGTTTCAGGATTGTCTTTATATCTGAAACTTTTTCTATAATTTGAATTATTTATCCTTGAGTTTTACGAAGTTTTTTATTAATTAAGAATTTTAACTTTGAGCTTATTTCTTTCAGAGAATATTCACATATAAATTTCAATGATTAATTTTTTTTTATCAACGGTTTGTATCGTAAGTAATATCGTGAAATTTTTCTGCGAGTTTATTTTTCACAGACAAAAACGTATAAATTTCTTCCATATAAATTTCATTGATTTTATTATATTTATTTGTAAGTTTTATCGGTGTGTTTATTTTTTAAGAATACTTATTTTAGAAGAAAAAAATAGCACAAGGTAGTGTTTTAGCAACTGGGGTGTTTTTTGGGGGGAAGGGGAGGGGGCAATGACGCGTAAAATGATTAGAGCAAGCGACAGCAATGGAAATAGAATCAAAGGAAAGAGAATTGTGAACCGAGTTCTGGCTAATTATTTATTTCTGCTTGAACTCTCTACTATGTTAGGAATGACATTCCATTAATATAGGCTCAAAACGTAGTTCCTTGCCATTTTTTGCCAATTTATTTCAGTGTTATTCTCTTTGGAATCTCCCGTCGTTTCGCAATTAATGACACATTTTTCTATGAGAAGTTTTACTTAGTGATAAAGGTATTTCACAGCAGTAGATATTAAAAAGTTTGATTTAACATTTGTTTCGCTATTATCCAAGGAATATAATTATATCCGATGCTTTTTCATGAGTTTATTCTTTTATGTGTATTTGCCCGTGATCACAACTAAAGAAAGGAAAGCAAAAAGAAATAATACATATGTTTTATTCTATGATTATATTTTCTTTTATTTAAAACATATATTTTATTAGATTATGAAGTATTTACGTGATTAAAGCTTAAATTTCTCCATTTTATTTAATAGGAATTCGTAGTTTATTTAATGTGCTCACCTGATATATGTAAAATTTGATTTCTTTACATGTTCTATATTTATGCATAATTTATAAGGTCCTTGTAAATATTATTTCAAAATGTATAATTTAGTATACAATTGAGGAAAGAGCCAGCGTGTTCGAAATGTATACAATTTTCAGAGGAGACTTAATTTTGGATAAGAGTAAGATTGGATTTTTTTTTATTCTGACAGACGTATACAATTGAAATATATACAATTTTAAGAGAAAACTTAATTTTGGATAACAATATTTTTTTTATTCTGATAGATGTATACAATTGAACAATTTTAGGAGAAAGCTTTATTTTGGATAAGAATAAGATTGGATTTTCCTTTCCGATTTCAGAACGAAAAAGCTATTACATTCCAAAATTTTGGATAAAATTTGATTGGAATAATTTGCAATGGGATTTCTGTTTTGTTGCCAATTAAGATACGACAAAAAAAAGGAAATTTGTATTAAATTCTAAATAAGTAAAGTGGAATTAGAAAAATGTATATTTTAATTATTTATCTGCTGTAGTTGAAATGAAATATATAAATAATTTGCATCACTACAATTGTCGGGAGACCGAATAATTAATGTAATAATAATTAATGTAAATAATGTAATTGACCGAATAATAATGCTTGTAAATAATTGAAAATATATATTTTCTAAATAATTATCTTTATTAATATGTAAAATCAATGTAAATATCGTAAATTAATTCCACATTATTAGGTTAAATTTTCTAAAACAATAAAAATAACCGAAAATAAATTTCAGTGTGTATAATTCCGAGAAACCTTTTTAATTACACACTCTATATACTTTTCCACAATAAAAATAGTTGAAAATTGTCTTATATATTATTAGAATTGATTTTTATAATCATTCTATCAAAAATTTCAGAATTTTTTCATTTGTTTTATAAACAGAATATGCATACAAAAAACAAATTAATGAAATGCTTTAGCATGTTTTCTTCAATGTATTTTGAGACAAGATCGACTGATTCGCATCGCTGAGAGAATTTCTGGAGCTTTCCGTAGATTACATTGTGCAAATCCTTTCAACCAATCGAAAGACGGAGAAAGAAAACAGATTCATTTAATGCATAAAACAGTGGGTGCTACGTGCTATTAGGGAACACTTTGCGAAGCAGATCTTCATTCTCCTTGTCACGCAAGCTTTCCTGGTTTTGAAGAAACTGTCTGAAGACTCTCGTGCGAGGGGGTTGTATTCATTTCTTTCCTTTTCCTTTCTTTTTCCTTTTTCCTTTTTTTTTTTTTGAAGGACTGAAGAGCAACGCATCCCTCTCAAGTAAATTGATTGAGGCACAAAATTCGCCTACTCTTTTCAAGATTTCCAGTACTGGTCCTGTTCTTGCCAATCTTCTTGGAACGAAGCATCTATTTTCCGAATTCGAATGTGAAAAGAATGCGTGATATCATGGTTTTCTTCTTTTTTTCTTCTTACCATTTTTCTTCTATTCTGTTTCATTTATTTTTATATGGATTAAATGTTATGTTATAAACTGGTTTGAGGTATTTCGTGTTTTGTAGTAAAAATGAATCTGATTTAAATAAAATAAATATTCGTTTTATTGTATACGAAAAATGATAATGTAGAATAGAATACGAATTAAGTAAATGCATTTTAATACCTGCCACGATAGGAATTTTGAAATAAAAATATGTGAAGTCAACATATTTTACTGCAAAAAATCAATGTGGGATTAATTCAATATTTTTCCTTAGCTCCAAGCATAATTTATAGAAATGGACATTCTAATGGTAAAAAAATTTTATTGAACTTAACCAACATTTCACGTTGAATAAATATAGCTATGAATTCAAACTGGCTTTTTTATAGTTCAATTTAATTAAAAAATTTATTTTTTCGATATATTCATCTAAGAAAACAATTTCAAATATTAAACGTTACTTTATTGAATTTGTAACATTGACTTCAATATAGTGACTATGATACGAATATTTTGAATGTAGCATTGTAAATTATAAATTTCAAGGATATATTTTTTCTTTAATGATCAGCATTCTTTGATGCATTTATTTCTCTAGAATTTTCGAAGCTTGGCTAATATTATATATTGTTTATTTATTTGCTTTACAAAGATAGTGAAACTTTATATTCATGATTTCTTAATTTTATTAGTAGTTTCTATTCTTTAAAAAATTCATTAAAAATATTTTTTGCACAAAATTAACTAATACGATTTAAATTTGTCATTTAATGGGAAAGGGGGTTAAACCCTGTTTGGGCTTAATTTGAAGATGAATAGGATAATCATCATCAGCCAAACTCGTCGTAGCTAGTAACTAACGGTAAAATCGCATATCGATTTAAGAAGTTTTTTTGAATAAAATTTATTAGCAATGAATTTTACTATCTCGTATATGAACTATATAGGAAGTATTGTAAACATCACAAAGTTTGAATTAGACATTTTGATGAAACTCTACGTTTCCTATCTCCCTGTCCTGAAAAAACAAGAAATTATGCCTGTTAGTCTGGTTATAAGATAACTCAAAAACGCTTTCAACTATAATGGATGAAATTTGGAATATGGAATTGCTACCAAATTTGTAGATTTCTATCAAATTCTGAACGGAATCCATTCTCAAAAAGTCTGTCTGGTTGTTCGAGTACAAGAGAACGAGATAACTATAAAATGTAAAGAGCTCTTTATATATAAGCTAGCATTTAAATTTTATATATTTTTATGATAAATAAGTTTATATGTTTATAAGTTTAATGTTTACTATTATTACTAATAACTTTATATATTTTTATAAATTTTTAAACTGAATTTATCAAATAGTTTATCGTCTGTCTGAGTGTGCTTTCGTATCCTTGTAAACGCAGTAATTTTTAAATGATCAATAGAATTCGACATGTTATCTTGCGACTACAACTGTAATGTGCTGTCAAATTTTGGTGTCAATTGGTCAGAAAAATGGCTTTAAGAATATATATTTTCAAAATAGATATTTATATTTTTAACTATCATTCGTCAATGCCATCAAGGTATTCTAAGTTTTACGCAAGATCCACTGTTTTATGTGGGTGTAGGGAAGTAAAAAATTTATTATAGACTGTGGAAGAAAGTTATGGGGGTCACTCTCGCTGGTTTTATGAAAACTCTTTAAAACATGTGACCTACTATCTATTTTTCTTAATTGAATTTCCAGCCAATAAGAATTGCCTTAACCTTTAAATACCCTAAGTTTCAAATTTGATACCGGGCTTTTAAATCGAATTGTACTCTTGCAATTGGTTTGTTATTAATATTTGTCAGTATGTATGTTACCATTTCATAATGTTCTTTTGAACAAAAGTTTAAAAAAATAAATGTCAGCTGTCAAAATTGTTCAAATAAAAAGACATTTTGTTTTCCTACCGTATTGAACGAATGACATATTTTTAGAAAAAGTTTAGCGGAATAAATATTTGGCGAATTTCATTTTTTCGAAAAATAAAAATACTTTAGAGGTAGGTAAGTGTCTTATATTCTCTATAAAATAATTATTTTTATCGAGAAATTGAAAAGCAAGTATAATAATAATATAATACAATTATAATATATTATTATAAAAATAATTATAGTTATTAAAAATAATTATAATAAAATTATTTTCACCAAGATTTTGATTGAAGAAAATCTTTGTAAGTATCAATTTTGATACTTGAAGTTAAAATATACAAAATATGTATTGTGATTTTTTATATTATTCTTCCCTTTGTCTGACAATTGCAATAAATATATTGATATTTTTTAAAAATTAATTTGGAAAATCAGGCTTCTAATGGTTAATAGAGCAATTGGTAGCCACGAAATCAGCGCACATTAAATCATCAGCACGTTATCGTTTTCAGCAAAACTATCCCATTATGATAATATGTGGAAATTTGAGGGATGAGATGTTATCTGTCTTAGCTGTCTAACCACAGTCATTGTTTTCAATATTCTTCTGATCTTCATAATTCTGGTGCAATTATAAAATAAAATTATTTCTTTAATGCGTAAATGGAGACATGAATTCCCTCACGCGACTGTAGATATGGGGTCAAAATGATTCCATTCTTATTTTTATTTTTTGTCTTTTGTAAACAACATTGGAATTCATTTTGGAAACCCAATACATTCTGGAAATCCATTCAATATATTACCAAAAATATTAATATTAAAATTGTTAAATGTTATAATATTAAATGTTATAAAGATGGTATGTGAAAAACCTAAACAATCTTTTAATGAGTATTTACTTCTGTTAGATGTAAATAATTATACTATTGTTAATAACTGTAATAGAACGTAACAAACAAAAATAGAAAATACATTATTTAAAAATATTTTTAAGAGTATTTCTTAAATCTTTTTGCATTATTCAAATTAAAAGTAGTTTCAGATACATGGTGTTAAGGACTCCATAAATAGCAACAAAAAATCGAAAAAGAATAACTTGGTTATACGCTCGTGTTCATACTTAGGATTTTGCCAACATACTGCGAAAAGAACAACTTGAAGTTACTGAGGAGATGATTGTATTCTAGTACAAAATTTCACGTGATAATCAGAGCTAATGAATAACAAAGAGTCATTTTGATTTCCTTACCCAGTTACGGTTTAATCAAATATATTTTCTTTAAAATAAGATTCCTAGAAAATAACTTCTTTCAGAAATAAGATAAAACGAAGGATCTAAATCTGAGTAGACTGTAGAGGAATTTACAGACATCGCCAAATTTTCTAAGAATAGGATTTAAAGCAGAAACATAATACATTCGATTCAGATATTCCAATATCTTGCTAAGCAGAAAACTGATATCAGGTAACTGATACATTCAAAGAAGAAGACAAACTAAAGATATCATTTAATTGATTGCGGAAATACGATAGGGATTAAGTGTGTGTCTTGAATACACAGCATAATGTAAATGAACTACTCCGAAAACTGAAATGTATCGGTTTATGGATTACCGAAACACCACACAATCGATTTAACGACGACTGTTATTAACGATACTAAGACGGTAATGTTCATTCCCTCAAATAAACTGTGGATTTTGTACTCTCTTTGCATTAGCATAAAATAAGTGTTTATGGATTTTTTAAAATTGAAATACTTGTTTATGAGAGCATATACAACAAGAATCAAACGAGAAGATTAAAATTTTAAACTATATTTCTTAATACGTTTCAGTACTAAGTGGTTATTGGAAAAATAATTTCGTTTCATTTCTGATGGAATGAAATTAAGTTCGTTCGAAATGAATAATCGAATAATATTTGAAAATGCATAAAAGGAACAATTTAATATAAATATATTAAATACAAAAAAAGAACATTATATTTAATTTTACAAAAAAACTCGAAATATGAATTTCTGAAGGAAGAACCATTAGATATTAAATTACAAATCTGAACTACTCTTTAACAGAAGAATCATGTAACAACATACTTCTAAAAATTATCTGACAACCTGAAACTTCGAAAATAAAAATAATAACAGAGCTTATTTTAAAACTTTTTTACAAAAAAGAATAAAATTCAACATTTCCATTTCAATCCATGCAGAAAAAATTACCTGCGAAAAAGTTCTTAAACCTTACGGAATAAAAGATATCTTTTAATAAAGTTCTTAGGAGGCTGAAAAAAATTACTAATTCGCCATGCTTAATTGCAAGAAAAGTCCAAACTACGACCTGCTTTTTCAAATTGATGTCTGTCTAAAAACTTGATTTAGAAGAATCTCGTCTATACTTATAAAAGCTATCTAAAAATCTCAAATCCCGATAATAGAATAGATAATCCCAACTCACTTTAAAAGTACATTTACAAAGAAGAATAAAATTCTACTTTTTCCAATGAGTAATCTACATTTATTTAATCCAAAGCTGGTTGAGAAAGAGTTATTACACCTCAAAGAATGTAAGATATCCTTTAATAAAGATCTTCGGTGACAAAAAAAAATACTAATTCACTATGCTTAATTTCAGAAAAAGTCCAAACTAAGACCAGCTTCAACAAATTGATGTCTATCTAAAAATTCAAATCTCTTCTTTAGCAGAAGAATCACTTAAATACTTACAAAAGCTATCTAAAAATTTCAAACCTCAAAAATAAAATGCAATGTCCCAAGTCATTTTATAAGTACATTTACAAAGAAGAATAAAATTCAAAATTTTCCATTCAATAATCTTCATTAATTTAATCCGTGTCAACAAAGATAACTGGGTTCTTAGATCTCAAAGAATGAAATATATCCTTTACTAAAGTTCTTTAGAGACCCAAAACATAAGTTATTCTTCAAGCATAATTTCAGAAAAAGTCCGAACTTCGACCGGCTTCAACAAATTGATATCTATCTAAAAATTCTCTTTGGCAGAAGGATCACTTAAATACTTCTAAAATCTATCCAAAAATCTCAAATCCTTAAAATAAAATACAATGTCCCAACTCGCTTTAAAAGTACATTTACAAAGAAGAATGAAATCCAACATTTTTCCAATCAATAATCCACGCTCATTTAATCCATGTCGGCAAAACTGGTATGAAAAGTGTTCTTAAAGCTCGCAGAACGAGAGATATCCTTTAATAAAGTTCTTCGGAGCCCGAAAAGAAAATAACTGTTAAGGAGGCACAGCCTAAGGGGGAGGGGGGCGCCTGTGTGGAAAAAGAGAGATTAGGGCGTATCTCGGCTGCTCAGGCCCGACGCGACAAAAGAGAGCCGGCAGACCGTGAAAACGGGAATTATGGGAAAAAGAAGGAAGCTTTTGTCCTCCGACAGAAAAACACCACTGGCGATATTGGAAGGCAGAAAAAATAGGAAATAGCCCCCTCTCATTCTGGCTATAATATTTTTCCACCGAAGGCCTAGGCTGTAGTTTATTTGTAGATGGAAATGACAAACGATTTACTTGCACCAAAGACGTTGTGCGGGCAGTTAGGGAGGCCTAAAAGATTTTGAGGTTAGATGACCCATGATAGAAAAATTTATATTGAAAATGATCGCTATCAAGATCCGTTAAGTTTTTTTTTCTCATTGGTTGATTTATTTTGATATCGATAAATTCAATTACATAAGCTTTGATAAATGGCCTATTGAATAAAATATAGTTCACATCACTTATTTCCATTCTTATTCTCGAAATTATTTATGTTCGCTACATATACATTGTAACTTCAGTGTCATAGAAATTTGCTATTTTCTGCAA
>JAPMOR010052010.1:0-10727 GCA_026543865.1 Argiope aurantia | reverse complement strand
CTGCAAACAAAACCAGCTAGAATGGTTTAATCAAAACTTTCTCGTTATCTTGCTTAAAAGGTTGAGATTAGATCACTTAATATGGAGCAATTTACATTTAAAGTGATCGTTATCATGATCCGCTAAGTTTTATTCGCATTTATTTATTTATTTTAACATTAATAAATTCAATACATAAGCTTTGATAAATGACCTTTTGAATAAAGGTCATAATAAATATAGTTCACTCTTATTTTCGTACTTATTGTGGAAATTCTTTACGTTCGCTATATATAATACCCTGTAACTTATTCTTCAATGCCAAAAATTTACGATTTTCAGCAAAAAAAAACCAAACTAGAGTGGGCTAAGCAAAACTTTCTCTTGTACTCCTTAATGAAGGTGCTATACTTTTACTCAGCATAAAATTATTGACCTTCGGCCGTGAACGCCATGAATACTCAGACTTTTATTTTCCGGGTTCCACGTATAAAAATTTCGTGTTTCATAGAATTTTGAAGAAAGTTTATTGCATTTTGGAAGCTTTTATTGTCCGATTATAACTAACAGTCGGCAAAGAATTATAATTATATTATAATTATAATTATTATAATTATATTTTTAAGATCACATACCAAATTTCATTTATTTAAGTCATTGCTTTTTTTTAGTTATATCAGTGACTTGCATTCGAAAGTACAGACCAAATAACGATCAAACCTACCTGTAACAATTAAGGTTCAAAATTCGACATATATATACGCATTAGATGTTAAAAAGTGCATCAAATTTCATTTATATGCGTCGTTGCATTTTTAAGTTATCGCACTTATATGTTTGCGAAAGCACAGTATTGAAATGCATCCAAACCTGACACTTTCATTACTCTTCCAGCCCAACCGATCGGGCAAATTCTATACTGGGCAGACAATTTTTGTTTGAAATGAAGAATTACAGGATGTAAATCGAGGATATCCTTAGTGATGACTCATTTTACATTATACTGCTCTCGATTGAAACAGAATCCGGAGTATCGGGATCGAATTTGTTCGGCCGATTGGGAAGTAGCAGTGATGAAAGGGTTAAACAAATATAATTCAAAATTATATGAACTTTTGAAGTTCAAATACTAAAAACTGTATACAAAATAGCATTTACTAAAGTTGACACGTTTTGAAGTTATCGCGTTTGCCAGTATATGAATGTACAGCCATACAAATGATTATTTTCAATAGCCTTGATTGAGATTTTGATGTTGATTTAGGCTTTAAATACTAAATATGTGAACGAAACTTTATTTAATTAGCATTTTAAAACGTAACTTGAAGCCTACTGAGTTTTCTTATATTCGTGTAGTCAGACTGACAGACTTTCTGCGAGTGCATTTGCTCACACTTTAATAGAAATCTACATTTGTGGTAAAGTGACCATATACAAATGTTATCCGTCTAGATCTAAGCGTTTTTCTGTTATGTTCATAAACAAAGTGACAGAGCGAAATAATTCCAAAAATGTATTTTCCATACACAGAGAGTTTGAATCGTGGAGATTCGTCAAAATAATGAGGTTTATAAGTACAATACCTTCTCTTTGTACACAGAAGAAGGCGATAAATGAGGAAATCTCGTGCATTAATTGATGTTCTCGAATATTAAATTCATGTTTATTCATTAGTGCTTTGAAATTAATTGTTTCCATCAATCAATGTTCTTAGATCTTTGCGAATTATTTAGAATGTTTGTAAAATATTTTTCTTAACGGCAAACAGTAATTTTTCAAAGAAGGCACTTGTAATATTTAAAAATATTTTTGTTACCGATGTTGTAATTTGCGGTATTGTAATTTCTCTGCTAATTATGACAGCGATTTTCCCCAGAGAATACTCGCCTGTATTCAGTCGTAATTGTATTTTCATAACAATGAAAGAATACTCGTAAGAAAAGCAGTTTTATAGTGATAATTGAAAGTTGAAATCGTATTTCATGAACCTTTTTTTAAAATAGTTAAATGAACATGGACTGTGGAAATTAAGTAATCCAAAATGTAACATATATTGTTTTGTATTTTTTAATGAAGTATTCGATTTCCTTTTCATTTATCAAACAGTTTTCGGAATAAATGAATATTCATTTTCTAATTATTCGACTTCCAAAATGGTTGTATATTTTTCTAAAATTAATTATTTTATTCTTCTAACAAATGTAACTCCCAGCATTGCTATGTTTTAGAAAATATTTTATTGACAAATATGTTACAAATTTTAAAAATTGGTATATACAGTATGCTCCCAAATATACAATACTGAAATAAGAAATTGAAAAAAATTACTTAGTACTGAAATGAAAAGATGAAAAAAAATTATATTATTGTCATCTCTAAGTTTATTTTTCCTCAAAAGAAATTTACATACACCTTATTGGAGTGTTGATTTATTACGGTATGCGTAATGTAAGTTTCAAAGTACAAACCATCTCGCTGTAGACATTCATGCAGGTTGCTGCAGATTCTTGCAAAAAGAGATAATTTTCTCATTGAATGCAGGCAGAGTTCTTGGTCGATCTCCACAGTTGAACGCACTCTTTTTTAACATTCCCCTTCCATTGACACAAAGCACTCACTACCAGAATGATGAAATTTTGTAAAAATGGACAGCGTAACTGTGTTACTTGGTGCCGTCTTATTAAACTTCTCTTGGAATTGTTCTGCCATCTTTTTCAAACTCGCTTCACCTTACGACCGCTTCCATATGAGAGGATATAATGTTCAACTATAAATACTTTTTCATCCTTCGAGAGATCTATTTCCAACAACTGCACAACACAACTTCTTTTTCACTGCTGCGAATACGTGTAGCTTTGCCTCGTCGACAAATGCAACCATATGATCAAGATGCCCGAGCTTCAGTACTGTATATTTTGGCGTATACTGTATTTAATTTGACATTCGCACACACAATCTAATATTGTCCAAATTATTTTTTTATGACTAAGAACTGTAAATTATTTTTCATTAACAATAATAACAACAGCAATTAATAAACATTAAAGAAATTATATAAAAATGTTTTGTACTTAATTTTGATTAATTTTTAAAAATATTGCGTCAGCAAGTCGTGTTTTCTTATTCTGGAAAATTTTGATGAAATGAGCGAAACAACGCTGGAAATATTCAATGATGAATCCATCATTATTTTGTATCAGTATCCATTATTATGTATTTATCATCAATATAATTATAGCATGAAGAAATTTGAAGAAATATCTGGAAAATAAAAAAGCAATAAAGGATTTAATAATTTTTTGATAATAAACATAGAAAAAAATAGTCTGGAAAGGAGATAATATATATCATTGGCGGATTCTAGTCACTGTAAACCAATAGTTAAATGAAGAAAACATGTGGAAGTAATAATTGTAAACTTGTGAATTTATCGTTCAGTGAAGGTATCTCCAGTGTCTTTCAAATGTTTTCTTGTTTATGGAACGGTGAAGTGGAATATTCATCTTCCGAAGTTATGGCAAAAATTATGGGTGTTGGGGAAGCCCTATTAGTCACTAATTAATTGATGTAGTCTCCATTTCTACTTGAACAGGCATCTATCTACTTTAAGCTATGTAATGAGTAGCACGGGGATAGAGAACCTTGAGAGAATACCCTTTAGAATTTCTGAATACGTTCTGAAGAAGTCAATAATAAACGTTTCTCCATCAAGGACATTCTCGGTGATAATTCGTTTTACATTCTCCATTTCTCGTTTTAAAAAGAAACCAGCCCATCAGTATAAATCTTGCTTGTCCTGATTGAGTCTGATCAGTAGTAAAAGAGTTAAATTTTTCCCAATGAATTAATGTGTGTGGAACCTGGAAATTATCTAATTATCGTAATAATTTCTGATTATCTAAATTTGGGTTATTATGAGTCCAGATACCTAGTGATTTGAATATTTTCATTCGGCATATCAGAGAAAAGCTAAGAAATATGTTCACGTCGTTTGTTTTTTCCACTATTTGCATAGTAGGACATTTATTTAAGATTATTATAAATGTTACAATTTTATAAAATTAATAATATAATAATTGTCTCAATACGTTCATGGACAATCAGCATGCAGTGTTATTTACGTAATTAATAAAAGTAGTAAATATTATATTTACATAAAATCACGGAATAAAGAATATAAAATAGCTGCATCATATTTGTGGAAATAAATTATATGACATGTTTACAACGTTTTTCGTCGGCGTCCAGACCTAAGGGTAGCGCGTCATCCCAGTGATCTGGCCGTCCGGGTTTGAGATTTGGTTCGGGAATGGTTGTTCTTTATCTTGTGTTCTATCTGTGAGCGGTGTGTAAAAGTCCCCCCCCCCCTGTAAAAAGGGGTTGTGCAAGCGAGTGTGTGCTTGTTTCTTCTTCATATGAGCTAGAAGTCAGACTTCTGTCCTCGGGTGCTCAGGGGACTTTACTCTCGGAAGCTACTGTGCAAAAACTTGGCTTAAATCGCTGACTTCATCAGTGGGCGTGTCTATTATGACAAGTGGCTTAAGTAACAACAACGTTTTGATATATTTTAAAATATCTTGTAATAGAATATCTTGTACTATTAAGGTAACCACCTACAATATGAAAGTTAATTATGCTTAATACTATGATATGTGGGAATTTCATTAAATCAAATAAAAGGGAAAAAACTAAAACAGAGTTACTGGTGTTTAAAGGAGATGCAAATAATTTTTTTGGTGTGTGCGGGTGTGGGTGTTCGATGAAATTATAAATTTTCCATTTCCCTTATATAGCTGATATGAAGTTACTAATAAGTCTGCAGATAGTTTTTATTCATTATGCCGATACATCGCTAAATTAATGATGAGTTAATATATTGCTAATAAGTGAAAGAACACAAAAACAACCACAAGAGTTTTGAAAGGATTGGAAACCTTATTCACTTAAAAGTGGGAGAAGTAATTCAATAATTTTCTGGAAAGCAACTGATTTTAAAAGTACCTTAACTAAAATTTTATCGTCTAATTAGTTTAAAGGTAAGAATGCGGGAATAAAAATAAAACACAGACATTCTAAAATTGGGTCTAAGATTATGTAATCTAACTTATTAGAATATTAAATTATTGAGCAAAATATATTTATGGAACTAATTCTTTTCCTAAGCATTTGAAATGACTTTTACACAATATAAGACACATATCATCTTAATAAGGAAAAAAATGATTTTAAATGGAAAAGTATATAATATTGATTCGAAATGATTAAATTAAAGAAAAAAAAATCTGTCAAAAATATCTAATCTGGTTCTGGAGTTTCCTTTGATCTCTTGATCCAAGTGAAATAAGAAAGCAAGGGAAAAAATATTCTGCAACTGTAAAGCAATCATAATCTATCCCAGCATGCAATATACTTCCCCCACACGGTTATATTTCAATTTAGGCGAAGAGAAAGGCTAGAAAAGAAAAAAAAATCTAGAATGTCATATTTGAAATCCTTCTCCAATTTCTCAATCCATCTCCATCCTTTCTACCACTGATGTTACACATTCCAATCATTGCTCCTTCATAACTACTACTTTTATATCAGCCAAATTCTGAGATATCTCTATGGAAAAAAAAGAATCGCAAAAACTTCAATAAGTGAACCATTCCAAAAGATTCAGAGATCACGCGAAGTTACACGCGAGGGAAAAGAGATTCAATCAACTTTCTTTCTCTTTTTTTTCTTTGTTGATTTCAGAAAGCGGATTACAGAAGGAGAAGGAGAAGAGAATCTTTATTTATTTTTTTATTTTTGCTGCCGTTTCCCTTTTTTTGCCCTTCCAACCCCCACAAGAGCGAGCGGAACCCCCAAACCCGAAACCTGATTATCATGTTAAGAGAGTGCAAGAGCTCCCGACATTCGCAATGAAGATTTGCGTGATTGTCTCCTAGATGGCGCTTTAAGAGGTCGATAAAGAGCTTTTGTGATGAATGAGAAAAAGATCTGGAAAAAAAAAAGTAGTATTTTTTTTTTCTCCCCTTGGAATGATCTTGATCACGAAATGCAACAACTCGAAGCTTGAATACTCTGTAAGCTTCATTATCAGTTTGCTTTGAAGTCTTTCACCACTAAGCAGATTAGAGTTGTTAGTGGTAAACAAAAACCGTTTGGCTTGCGACTGTGAATGTTCTTATTCTTATTTTCTTGCATTCTTGTTTGCCGATAAGTGGGATTCATTGAAACTGCTTCTCGTGTAGGGCATGAAATTTAATTTAAATACATGCTATGATAATTCAGAAAGGTTAAACAAATCTGTTTTCGCCAACTATATTTTATAAATTGGAAATTATATAACACAAAAAAAGAAGAAAGAAATAAAAGAAAACTCGGGATTCTTAATAATACAGACCTTACACAAAGCTGATGATTTTCAAAGGAAAATCAACGAATTAATATTCCAGTTCTCAACTAATGACCTAGAAGGAAGGTTCCGGATCTATAGCGGCCTCGGTGGCCTGGTTATAAGGTCTCGGTCTCGGAACCGGAGAGCCTTAAATTCAAGACCCGATTCCACCGAAGAACCACCATGTAAGAGGGTCTACAGACGTCACAACGCTTACTGTTGTTGGCGTTGTTGCTTATGACACTTATCATAGACAAGTCCGCTGACAAAGTGAGCGATTTTACGGCGATCTTTAGCTTCTCTTGTTTCTGTAGCGCCATCTAGGGCCAAGAGTACGTCTTAATTACTCATGCGTCACAAACATACATTACGAGTTTACTTATATGCGAAAGTACACATACGAAAGTAAGATGGCCACTCTGAGATATTTGATTCAAAATTTGAATTGGATCAAGCCTTTAATTGCTAAATGCAAGAACCAAATTTTATTTATTTTACTTTTTACTTTTTTGTGAGGGCAGCGATAGCCTGATGGTAAGGTCTCGGCTACTTAAATATGTTCTAATGTTTCCTTCAATATGGTACTGAGGCCCTGGTGGCCTGGTGGTTGTCTCGGCTTCGAAAGTGGAGAGTTCCAGGTTAAAGACTCGATTCCACCGAAGAACCGTCGTGTAAGCGGGTCTCGTACACTTTAAATCCGTCTGGGCCAAACGTCCTTCCGCTGGCGTGGTGTGGAAGTTTGGAAAGGGGTGACATCTCAGATGTCGTCCTCATCATCTGACCGCGGTTTAAAATTACGAGATTCGTCTCCACATGGCCTTAGTGTTGCTTTAAAGCGGGACGTTAATATAACTAAATTGAACCGCCTCTATAGCCGAAATGTTTTCAAAACTGCAATTATAAAAGATGTGTTGTTTTTGTGAAATGTCTATGCACGATGCAATAAAAATCTCAAAGCACTCTATTCATATGTAAAATATTTAGTTAATGTTTTTTTTATTTAAAAAGGTGTAAAATACAAGAAAAAGATACAAAAATGAAGACCAAATCATTAATACAAAACGGTATGTTATCTCTTTAATGTCCTTGGATACCCCAGTTAGGGCTATAGTTCTTGCAATTCTGACGTTAATACGAAATGACAAGACTGTTATGGATATTGTATTTTTATCTTTAGAAATATCAAGTTTAAATTATTAATTAGTTCTCCACTGTTAATACGATATCTCCACAGTATTTTCCGATGTTCTGAATATTGAATATTTACCTTGTAGCTTTCATAAAAAAATTATTAAGCATTTTATACTAAAAGAATACTTTTGAAGGTTAATTAATTCGTTAACCCTCTGATTGGGTATTTTGTTTTAAAAAAATCGCTATTTAAATGCGTTGTTTACAAATAAGAATAAATCTTTTTGAAACAAAGTAAACTGATACTATAAGTTATACGATAATAATATGGGATAATAGAAATCTATAATTGTAAAAATAAACACTCAAACTAATTGTAAAAATAAACTGCGAAAAACGCGGGATGCAATAGAAAATGGACTGATTACCACCAGTGTAAATCGTGGCATAAGCAGCTAGAGGGTTAAAGTAATAATAAATTTTCAGTGATTTTAGTATTTTCCAAGACTTGCATCTTCTGGAAATGGATATATTGCGTAAAACATTATATCATTCATACAGAAAAAAATTGTATACTTTTTTGGATAATGTTACCTGTGATAAAGGGAAATATAGTGATAATGAAACATTCAATTCAGTATCTTATTTTACCAACACAGCAAAATGACTTTGAGGAATCGACGTTATTTTAAACTAAGCGCTTTCTTAGAAAATATTACATCGTCATGAGATATATTTTCATTTTATCCTTAAATTCAGTTTTTCGAATAAAATTTTTCTATCGAAGCTTCAAAAGATGCAAACTCTTCCATTTTAAAAAGATCAATAAAACAAAAGTATACCTTGGATTTCCTTAGTGACACAATAATGCATAAGGGTGAGACATCAGGTGACAGCACAATTTAAGAACGCTGTCTTAAGCTTCGTTTCAAACGTGGAGCACATTAAATATTCTAGATCCTTTAAAAGAAGAGACGTCGTGTGCTTCGTTTTCAGAATTCTAGATGCCACCGTAAAAAAAAGGAGTTAAGAATAAATTTCAAGCTAGCAATATTCATACACAAAAAAAGATGGAAGACGTCGAAATTCCGACTGAGAAAAAGAATAACTATGTGACGGAATTAAATAAAGATGAATGATATTTGGGATAGAAATATTTTGCAAAATGAAGAAAAATTGGAAATGGTAGGAAAAGAAATATTCTTTTTATGACAGTTTTTATTTTATGGATTCGCAGCTGGACTTTCAATTTCCATTGTGGGACTTAATTGGAATACTTATAGTTGGACTGGTAGTAGAGATTTAATTGTTAAAGCATTTATTTAAAGTAGATTTAAGTATAAAAAATATTTCTTTTATTGTTAGTACAATTTTATAATATGTGCGTATTTTTATTAGAAGTTGATCACTGAGAAATAGTAATAACAACATCTTTTTAAATTTCATTTTAGCTCAATATTGACTTTCAGAAATGACAAATATGTTTGTATTAAAAATCGATTAAAATTTTCTGTGTAAAAGAATTTATATTCGGGACAAATTTCGTGAATTATTAAATTAAACTTCAATTCACTTTTTTTAAGAAATTTATTTTTAAGAAATTTTTAAGAATGTTATTAAACGAGACACGATATAATATTTTTTTCTCCATTAAGTATAACAACAAAAATATTCCGAATAAATGAGACTGTTGAGATTAATAATTAAAGTTTAAAAATATTATTAATAAAACGACAAGTCGAAGAAAATGAATTTTTCTGTAATAAACTTTTAATATGGTTGCTTATTTCGTTTTATTTTCGGATTGTCAGTTATGGTATAGGAATTTGAAACTTTTTGTAGATATAAGATGATTTTGTCAGCATAGTTAAAAAATACCAAAATGTTGTTCTGTGCAGTTGTGAAATTATAAACATTTGATAGTATTTAAAATATTAGCCATTGGGAGCCATGTAATTTAGATGTTCGTTAACGAGTGATTCATCTCTCCTATACATATGTATTTATTATATATATGTATTCATTTCTCCGTAGTATTATTTGTTATTGCATGTGTAGAAATATTTAATGTAATTGAATTGATATACTGCATGGAAATAAATGGTTGACGCGAATGAATTGATATTGCATGTAGATGAATTGCCCTCGCATATAAGTGAATAGAAACTGAATAGTGCAGATGAATTATTATTTCATATAAATGAATAATTATTTAGAATAAAATATCTGAATGCATCGATACTTTGTTTAATTTAAATAAAATTTTATTGACTTAAACAAAATTGATATTTATAGTTAGCTTACTTTTCGGATATACAGTAATGGTTTTACAAAAATTACTAATTTATGTAAATGAAAAATTCACTTAAGTTTTAAAAAAAATAAATGCAATTATATTGCGTTTAGTTACTCTATTAATAAATGAATAAAAATATTTTGTTCTAAGAAACATTTCTGAAGAAAACTCCTAAGAAATGTTTTTTAGAGATGTTCCATATACAAGGTTGTCAAAATTGAAACACCCCTACTCGGAGCTCTCTATACAGCGAACAACATAATGTAAAGACTACAAAACTGGTGAACATACTGTTCAAGAAATGGGGAGACATTACACGAAAAAAAGTTCCAGAAACACCGATAGATGAAGCTGTACAACAGAAAACATGTAAAAAAGATACAAATAATCACAAGAAAAACCCATTCAAAATGGAATTTTTCCTTTCTAGATTGTACTGCTGCTGAAATAAAAAAAGGAGATAAAAAAAGTGAAAAAATTGAAATTGTCATTGCAATTGCAATTTCGCACTATAAGCACAAAAATTTGCATAAATCTTTGGTTTGCTGCTACTTTTCTAGACATAGAAAGGATAAAGCTGAGAAAATGTCAATTTGATCAGCGATGACTTCGCTCTTTGCCTGTGAAGTCCTTTTTGAAAATAAAGGAAATGCTGTAGCAGGATTTCGGGAGTTTCGTCGACTTGAGAATTTACGCAAACGACCTGCAGGTACCAAAACATTCTCGAAAATTTTACTGTGCCGTACCCCAACTACAACATCGCCAATGTCTTGATTCAATTACCTTTCTGTAAGATGAAGTGCCTACACACATTGGACTCTGTGGATAGCAGTTTCTTCGGCAATTTTTTACTTATGAAAGAGTAATGAGTCGTGCGTTGCCGGCAACCTAACCATCTCTTCCTACACATCTTAATCTCTGTGAATTTTCGCTATG
>JAPMOR010051998.1:0-24042 GCA_026543865.1 Argiope aurantia | reverse complement strand
AGAAAGTCATTGAACCTTTACCGAAGAAATGGCATTTAATTATTCCACAAGTACCAGAAATTTCCGTACATCATTCGAAATTGCCCACTGACGCAACAACTAACTGGTATTCATTGATTAATTGTTGCTTGAAGAATGTATCCAAATTCTTGTAACTAATTGATCTAATTGATTGTAGATACTTTGTAAGATCGCAATAAATTTCGAAGATAGTTGATGAAGATAACGAAGGATGAAGGTAAGATGTTATACATGACAGTAAATTGCTAGCACTAAATGTGCAAGACATATTTACACAATATAATTTTGGTTGCTAAAGTACAATTGATGAATTCAGTAGAAGACTTTACTTTTAGTGTTTCTAGCTACACTTGTTAAGTGAGAAACTGCAAATATACAATACCGGACGATCTTAAATTTACATCTAGAAGTTTCATCTTTTCACGCAGAATATTCTGCAATCCGATATCTTCTGAGCACATTTGAATAACATAATTTTTTAAATATATTTTCCGATATGTTTTTTAAATATATTTTTCAATGTATTTTTCATCGTTCGCAATGTTTATGTTTTTATTTTTCAATATTCAATGTTCATGGGTTTTTTTATTTTTCAATGTTCAGCGTTCATAGTAAATATATAATTTACTATGTTAATGTAACTGTCATAATGTTTAATAAAATATAAATATACTTAGAATAGAAATGTCTCCTTTTATAATTTTCTGTTTATATAACTGTTTTAAATTTACTGCTAAAAATAGAACAACTGCCCTAAGGTTTATAGAAATTGAATTTGATATATGAAGAACAAAAGAACACATAGGGATTACCATCCATATTGTATGGACAACAAGAATCAAAATGTGAAACAAAACCATTGCATTTTATTTAGTAATATGATGTATCGTCTTGGACTGTTTTAGTCGTTTTATTTACTAATTTTTAATTTTAAAATTCTAATACTTATGAAATATACGGATTATATAATTAGTCAGGAGCAGTGCTTTGTGAAGGAGTCGATTCAAAAAAATTATAGTATTGCATAGAAATTCATCGTTATTTAGCTTTCATACAGATGTTTTAACAATCAAAGTTTCAATTTTTTTTTTAAATCACTGTGCTTGGCCGTTAAATTCACAAACAAAATATTTTTTAATTCTTCAAGAAAAAAAAATTATTCGTTTTCTTATGAAGAATTTTAAGAACTAAATGATCCGCATTTATTTTAAATTTACTAAATTATATAGAAGAATGCAAAATGGATGAAAATATGTCTAAATTATTCCCATAAAGCATGATATTATTTAAATAATGATTTAACAATTATTTTTTATGACTATTTTATTGAAATAATACTGTATTGAATGAATAATCAATTTTTTTAATTTTCTAATAGTTGAAAGGTTTTTCTAAACCTTTATCTGCTTGTGAATTAAATATTTAGCATTACTAAACGAAAAAATGGAATATTTTATGTAGGAATAATACTGACATTTATAGTAGAAAAAAATAAAGTATTATCCAAACAATTTTTATTTTTACAATTTAATCTGGTATACCTTTGTAATTTCAAAAAAGTTTCTATTTTTATTTTTTTTATTTCCTAAAATTTGATTATGAGTAGGTCTAAGATATCTACTCATCAAAAGAGAAAACACTAGCGGGGGTGTATCAAAAACGCATTCCCACACCTTCATCTTCAACTATCTATAAAAGAAACAAACAAAGGAAAAATAAAGGAAAACACAACATACTTATGTGTGAATTAATTAAATAAATGCCAAAAAATATAATTTAAGATAAATGAATGTAATACAAAAACATTTATTTAAAAACTTACTCCTATTGCGCGTAGTAATCTTACAGCCGAAATTTTACCTATTTAAAAGAGTGCAGTCAAAAAAAAAATATAATAATATATTAAATGAATGGTTTATTGTGTTCCAGTGAGGGAAACTATATGTTCATGTTAGACATATGTATTATAAAAAATCTATTTATATGCATAAAATCAAGACGTGTGATGAAAAAAATATATATATTTCATTTTTTTACCTTCTTTATTTATTGTTTGTTTTCCAAGCAATTTCGCTTTCATATTTCGCATTTAAATTATACTGTTATAATGTTATTATTTTTATAATAAAGTTTGCAATCATATATTGTAAAAAATAAATATTTCACTAAACATTTTGTTATTAATCTTCGTCCAAATAATATTTCATTAAGCTGTTTGCTTTCAGGAAGATATTTTTTTCAAAACAATTCCATTTTTATTTTTATGTATCTACAGAAAGAAATATACTTATTGATAGTTTAAATGAAGCCCATATGTATACAGCAGAGAAAGTGACAGAAACGTTCTAAAGAAACTGTCACATGTAACGTTGGATTTCAATTAGCCATTCGACCTTGGGATGCGTGCTCACTAGCAAGGAAATAAACAAAATAGAGTGAGAGGGAAAAAAATGGAAATACATAAAGGCGTTTTTTCAAAATTCTGTCTGAAAAAAGTCAACGACATTTTAAAGAAATCGACGTTTTAAAATGTCTCTAAAAAGAAGAAATGAATGTCTGAATCCAGTAAAGTAATTTCATATTCAGATCATCGGATCATTTTTTAATTAAATAGCAAATCTTTTATCACTTTGATATTTAAGAATTTAAATAGTTTTATTTTTTCACCAAGTGATGTTCTTGTCTAGACAGATTGTTATCCACTTTATAATGTCTCAGACATGATTAATACAAAATAACTAACAAAAATTGCAATAGTAAATTCCATACACGTTGGCTTTTTACAGATTAATAAACAGAAATTTTTAAAGAAAATCTTATGCACATTGACAAAGGGCTTAAGAGATTAAAAAAAGATTATTATTTAAAGTACACTTTAGATGTAAATATATAGCAACATTAAAAGCTTTGCTTCTTTGTGTTGTGATCGTATCCATCGATATTGCAGAAAAGCACTCGAAGCAAAAATAGTTGCTAAAGTCGATTTTAAACAATTTGTGATCCACTACAAGAAAGAAATCAGATGTCATTCAAACATGGAACAAAGTGAATTTCATACAATAATGAATTCTGCCGAGCAAAACACCGAGAAGTAAAATAAATATAAATAAAATAACAATAAAATGAGTAAATTGATGTAAAGTAGGCTTAATGTATTAAGAATATTGTATAATTATTAATATTAATGAAATAAATTAAGGAAAGGATTGAAAAGGAAATGAATGAATGTTACTTTAATGATGAAATTTGATTTCGAAAATGCTGAAATGCAACGTTATAAAATATGAATATCACTGAAAGAAAATATTAACAGACTTCATCTCATTAGCCTGTGCCCCAATCCAACTTTAAAAAAAATTGAATAAATCTAAAGCTTATGATCCCATAACTATATGAAGTTCAAGAATACTAAATAAAAATTGGTTATTAAACTGACTTAAAAAATATCTAGTAATAGAAAAAATTCATTATCAAACACAAATTAAAAATAATTGATGAATGGGAGAAAAGGAAAAAAGGAAGTGCTGTCTATATATGAGAACTCATAAACACATTGGTGTTTGCACACATGCAGCATTCGTACAACAAAGAAAACAAATCAAACACCATCACAGAAGTTGGCTAGAAATCAAAAGAGATTTATGGATATCTCTATATATGAAAACATGTTTTTTTTATATAAAGAGATAATTGCTATTTCCAATAATAATAAGAGCTAATGCTTGTTTCTGTTTATTGGCTACTTATAGGGCTCACTATTCGTAGTGAGAATCTGGAAAATTGTTTTGAAAGTTAATTAAAATTTTAATTAATTAAAAATGAAACACAATTTTCAAAAAATATTTGAAAATGTTTTTAACAACTTATATTAACAACTTAAAAATAATTCTATATTTTTTATTGATACAAATAGTTGTGGCTCGATTTGTTTCTATTGCCTATTTATTTGGGCAAATTATATTATAATTTTATCATAATTATTTATGATATTTTTTATTTTTACAATGAAAATTACGTCTTCATATTGTTTCTACACCTATTTAACTGCTTGATTTCCTATCACTGTTGAAAGATGACATTAAAATGATGTTTCAGTTTTTCATATATTTTTTGGGTAAACAAATATTAAATAAATAATTTATGTAATCCATAAACGAAGGAAAAGATGTTAACTAATCCAGTCAATGTGATGAAAAATCATCCGAAATCCTTTATTCTTCTAATCAGTTTTTTTTTCAACCGTTTGACCACTTTTTAAATATCTTCGAACAAGTGACTTTATGTTGGAAAACAATATATCATTTTAAATGAGACTTAAAATTAAAGTAACGGGATGATATCATTAATGAAAATTATTTTCAGTGCATATATAGAATTATAATATCACGTGATTCAAATATGCAAGTATAAAAAAGATAGGTTAACAGTTTTATTCTAGTTGTTTAATGCAACAATTCAACAATTTTAAATCTTATTTCTTTAGGATTGTTCAAAGTCATACGAATGAATTCTATGGAAAATAACATCATACAAAAAGATCATTCATATGAAGTTAAACGCAATTCCTTACATCATAGACTAAAATATTTACAAATTAATTTTGGTTAAAGATTAAAGATTGGATACTTTAATTTTTCAAAAAAATGTATTTTCAAGTATATCATCTTTAATGAATAAGCGAATTGAGGTAAATTGTGACAGATTTTTTGTTTCTTTGTTCTGATAAATCACTTATTTGTAATTGTAGTAGTTGTTCAAATCATATTTTCTTCATACTATAGGTAATCTTTCAGAAATAGGAGAATTTTTTGTGCAAGGATGGGAAATTTCTACCTAATTTAGTTTTCGATTCTCTCAATTGTTACAACATTCAACATGATGCTGTCATCTAGTTACCAATCCCAAACTTGAAGAAGAGTCATACCTTTTGAAGAAAAAATACGTGCTTATGACGCTTTTAATGGGATCTATTATGTATTAAACAAAATGCGTTTATTACTATTTGAGGTTGTCCAATTCTAGAAAAACTTGTAATTCTCCTAATGTCTTTCTTTTCCAAAGAAGAATATGATAACGTACCAAATAAATGCACAGAGAGATAGGACAGAAGGACGTAGCAGTTTTTTCCTCAGTAAACACAATTATTAGATATTTGTCTAATATTTTTTTCTTTGAATTTTGACTCTTTCCGAATTTGTACTTCTTGGAAAATCTAAATTATTCTCCTTATTTAAATGATGTATTGTTTCTTTTCAAACCAAGTTCTGTGAACATATTCAACATTATTTTAAAATGCCTTAAGCTTTAAGTTACAATTAAATCGCGCATTCCGACTTTAAGGGATAACCCTTTCTATTTAATAAAGACATACACCTCATTCTAGAAAAGTTAAAGTATGTATGAATCATGTACATAACACTCTATCCAAATTACCTATCTTATATTCAGGTAAGATACAGAATTTCATATGCGAAGCCTGATTTTCATTAAGGCAATTATAAGGCGTAATTAATTAAGTACTTTCCCTAATCCAAATGAAATGAAAGTATATTATCTTAAACAAATTACCTCACTCAGTGCCAGGTAATGTTTAGAAGTTATATGCGGGTGCAAGTTTTCATTAAGCTAATTATAAAGCAAACTAACATTTTTCCTCTTTCGTATGTATATGAGTTATAATTTAATAAAATACTTTGAAGATTTAAGTAAACTTTTAAACTTTTCAATGTCCCCTCACTTTAGCAACTGTTTTAAATTTACAACAAATAGCATGAATATTGTCTATAATCAAAAGTTCTTGAAAGTGCAGAATGCTTTATAGTTGTATAATGTTTATCTGCCATTTCCTGTTTACAACCACACAGTAAATCCATCGGCTATAAAACTGAAGCCGAAAATTGCATGATAAATGAAATTAAATAAAAATGAAATATGAAATTAAATTAATTAAATAAATAAGTTTTAAATAAATAAGTAATAATAAATAAGTTTTTTTTAATTTAGCGACTGCTCCTCTTACTTTGCTATATTTTTTGTTCAAAAATTATATAAATGCTAAGCAATGAAGAACAAAGAAGCATAAATACATACATGTAGGATTATAATAAAAATGATGCTTTTTTTTGTTTTTTTATCACTTGCTTGTATTTGCATTGACTCATATAACATTGGTAGGATGAAATTTTATAATTAATTTTTCACTCACTTTAAGATATTCAACAATGACAATATTTAGAACAGTTATGAGACATTCAGCTGCACAAAACTTTCTAAAGTACATTTATCAATTAATCAAATACTCTTAATTATTTTTTTATTAATGAAATGCCATCTGGCAATGAATTATTAAAATAGTAACCTTTAAAAATGCATGTGAGAATAAAATATGAAATATATTAAAGATGCCAAATAAAGAAATAGCAGAAATAAAATGTTTTTTAAAGATACGTTTTTATGTGATAATTAGCAACTTGAAAAGAAGCATAATTTTTTGCAATATGAAAGTCAAGAGAAAGTTCAAATATGTTCGGAAATGGAAAAAATAAGGAGAAAAAAAATGACTGCATTGGATATTACAGGAAATAAAGTTTTTATATTATTTTAACAATAAAAAAACGTTATAACTACAGGCAAATTCTAATTCATTTAGCATATTCTTATCGTAGCTTCAGTATTTAATTATTTTATTTTAATCTTCATACTTTTCTTAAAAACTATGAGGTTTTAAATAATATTACAAAAACAAAAGCTATTTTTTTTAATTCATGATTATTCCTTTAAATCGAAGTAATTATTACAATGAAAATTAGCAGAATAAGCAATTTATATAATTTGAATTTCCTTGATTTGCATTTCAGTGTGCTACTGAATATCTCTCTATGTTTCAGGATTTTGCTAAACAGTTGAAAGCATGTACCTATTCCCATTAGCAATTGAGAATTATATTTGCTGTGACATATGTGACTATATATATATTATCTACCTGACAACATACTTCAATCAGTGACTGATTGGCTTTGAGCTCTGCACCATTACAATCTATAAACATGAAAGGGACTATGCAAATTATTCCACCGTAGATATTTTGTAGATAGAGATGTTATAAATTATGCATTAAGGTAGAGAATAACTTCCAACATAGATCAAACTGTTAAATTTTTAATATTTTTTTCCTTTTTTTTACATAGAGAAAACCTTTAAATGAAGTCATTCAACTCATTTATTTTTGATTAATATTAATTATTGACATTTTAAGAAAAATTATAGAAAAGCATCATAATAATTGCTCCAATGACTCAGATACTATTAACATATATTGAGCAAAATTTTAAAGGAAATCATTCAACGCATTGATTAATAGTAATTAATCAATATCATAATAATTAATTAATATTATTCAATTAATATTAATTAATTAATTTGATAGCTATTAATTATTAATATGAGAAATTCGTGTATTCTAAGATTTGTTTTTAACTGCATTTTCAAAAATACCTTTGGAATGAAAATTATAATATTTTATTTTAAAACAAGGAAAATCCATTGTATACTTTATTTGTACAATAGATTATGCAAAAATTAATATAGATAATTTTGCTTTACTGGTCACATTTAAAGGTGTAAGAAAATATTACAGAAAATTTTTAAACAAAAAAATATCTTGTTATTGAACAATTTAACAATATATCATGTTAATTGAACAATTTAAGAATGAGATTTTGATCATATTCATTTTATTAAAAAAAACGTAGCTTTAAATTTTATACAATTTATGATAAATTATGCAATGATAAACACGGAAAAATGTAGAATAAAACTGTACAAATAAACGGTGTTATTGTTAACACTTGGGTTCACTTCGTCATTCAATAAATTGCATTTATGAACATAAAATGAAAATGTTTTTCTTCATATGAAATATAATTCAAAAATTCAAATTAATTGGACAAATACAGTCTTTGTGTACAAATTTATAATTTTTTTACGTACAAAAAATAAACACGCATTCATCTTGTTTACTTAGTAAAAATGAATGTAATCAAGTGCAAGGAAAATAATATCAAACTTCATGTAACTTCTTAAATGCTATTCTTATTATTCGTTAAATTATCGTTATCCGTACCAAATATACATGATATGGTCAAAGATATCCAACATATTTGTGTGCGCGCTTTTTTGGAGAGTATGGAATTCATCTAGAGACACATAACTCATTATACTTGGACTTCAACCGTGTGTAAAATATACTTCAAGTCACATTTTTCTGTGAAATCATATGAGTCTGTAGAATGTAAATCAGAAATTGAAGCAGAGGAAACGTATTTTGGGTCAAAATCATTTGATACTTTCAATAATGATTTTATCTAGAACATTTATAACAATTTCATTAAAATAGTCCTCAACTTCTTAGTGAAAAATGTTTTATTAGAGACCTTAAATTTTACAGCATGTTTATAATTGAATTCCTTCGATCGAATTTCACAAAATGTACATAATATGGGCCAAAAAATTATTAAAGAAGATTAAAAAATTTATGGTGAATTTTTTAAATATTTGAATACTTATAAGCATTTTTAGGAAATATTTTTAACTGCACATCTTCGAAATATAGAACATTTTTATATGATTTTTTGACAAGTTAAATAAAAATGACAGTTCATTATTATTAAAATAAAAATATCGTAATTTTAATGAGATGAATTTCATTTGCTCATTTAGAAATGTCAAATGACTCTTTCTTTCCTTCAGCTGATTTTCTACAAAATTGAAGGATTGAATAATTATACTGAATTTTATAAGAGATCAGAAATTCACTATATACCCATTAAAATTATAAAGCGGATGATATAATTTGCAGAAAAATTAGCATCATACATATTGATAAATATTATTAATTCATTTACTATTATTTGAACAAAATGATGATCCATTACGAAGTTTAATCGCAATATTATTAAAAGCATTCGGTCACTTTCATAATTTATTCATTTTATAGGACTCTATTTTTAATATGAGATGTCGCCACTTTTTTGCATTTAAATAACTGCTGCTACTCTATGAATAATAATCCCTTCCATGTATCGTTTCTTCTATAGAAAATGTAACAGGAATCAGCAGAAATTACTGCAAAATGGTATAAAGCTGTTGGAAAGCTATGATAATGGTTTTGAAGTAAATTACATGATAGTAAAGATGGCTTATTGATTTATTGTTTCATATTAATCTGACTGCATATTTTTCCGATACATTTTCGATCGAACAGATTTTGAATAGTATATATTCATGCAAATTATATCAATTTTATATAAAAAATTGTTAAAGAAAATATAATTAAAAGTCTTTATATTATAATATTTTTCACACAAATCACTCACATAAATGCCGAAAATATGCAATATTAAAATATTTATTCCAGTATCAAAGAAAATATTTTTAGAAGTATTATACAAAAAATAGACCTTCACGGCGGAGAAAAGTGGCACTGGCTCTATGCAGTTTCCAAAATTCAATTTCTCTTATTTCTCATAGCATCGTTCCCTGTCCCATACACACATCTCCACACGCAAGAATTGTATTCATGTAAAATGAAAAATATTTTCTTTTACATACGACAGGAGTAGTTTTCTTTTCCTTACATATACAAACACCACCCATGCACTGTTGAAACGTAGAAACCAGGAATCTCAGGAGTGTATTTGGTTTATCGTTGCATTTAGAAGAGTGTACGACTTACCAATGGTGAGATGATGAAAGAAGGTCACCTTCGAGGCGAGAAAAGAGAAGAGACAACATTTGAAGGCAACACGATAGTGATTTTTCATGCGACTACCTTCTTTAGATTTCATAGAAATTTAGAAAATAAATCGAATGCAGCTTTAAAGTAGAATATTGCAAAGAAGGGTTTTTAAAAATACACTTTTATATCATAAAAATTTATTGGAGGAATTTTATTATTCTTTTAGGTTGCTTGAAAGGGTATTTTGTACTTTTCAAATTTATGAGAAAACTTAAGGCTATAATTTTGATTAATTTAATAAATAATCTACGTTAGATTTCTCAATCTGTAACTATTGCTGTAGATATTTGGAGAAATATTTTCGTTTAGATTCGGTAAAAGGATGGTCTGTAACTAGTTATTCGAACATAGCTGACATGTGCATAAATTGAGATGCCATGTTATAAAGGAATTGTAATAGTTTTTGAGGTCGAAGAGGCCTTCGAATGCCTATTAATTAAGTGTGGTAAAAATTTGATTTTATTTCCAGTATAATGGAATTTGTTGTCTTCCTGGAATAATTTCAATGTATACCAGAGAAAATTGTGTTTCATGGAGAAGAAAAGAAGAAAAAAAATGCAGCATTCAATCTTACCACAGCGAACAATTCAGTGCTAAAGTGCATAAGGATTCACCACTTCTTGAATTCACCCTGATTAAGAGCAATGTTAGGATAGGGTATGTTATGTTCTTTATCTAAAATTAGTAAATTTAAATTCTCAAAAATCTGTATATTAAAAAGATTATTTTTTTATTCTGAAACAATTGTTTATGCTAATTTCTTGAAAACACAAGCATTATATTCTGAAAAAGAAAATTAAGACCAATTGTATGGAATTTTTATGACATATGCCTTTGATTGCATGTTGTTTAGGGAGATTAATTTTTCACCTGAATATAATCAGAATTTCCATTCAGCTCATACATTTTATAGTCCAATAAAATATTTTTAAATAATTGAAAATGAAGATTAGTAATTTAGAATTTCTTACATTTCATGCAAGTAAATATAACAAATCACAGGATAAAAAATATTTAATCTTAGAATAAAATCACTGTTAGACACAAAATACTTTTTGGGTTAGAGGTTGTACAATTAATTATAAAAGCGCTTATTGAGAAGTGCTGAGAAATTTTGCCATTCATGTCTCGTTAATATTTTATTTATTTAAATATGCTTATTTAGTATTACAGAATGCGCTTATTTGCATATGCCTTGCTTGTGGTTGCTTATATGTATATATGTTTTTTAGAAGGTAAAGCAGATAAAAGTCTGCATAAAAGCTATTAAGTGTATAATAAAGTACAAAGAAAAATATACTTATTTTTCACGTTTCTTACCGTAAGTTATTCCTCGATCCTTCTCTGAAATAGAATAAGATGTTTGATAAATTGAAATATTTACTGTCAAAATTTAAAATTGCAATGTCTAATAAGGCATTTTTTTGAGAGCAGGAATATTCAAGACATCTAAAAATATGTTCTGGAATCATTCATATATAACACAACAAAGCTTAATAATCTGCACCTCATTCAAATGATAATACTAATGCCAATATTAAAGAAAAAAGATTTAAATAAAGAAATAGCCATTATAAAGAAGCAACTGGAATGGTCTCTCCGAAACTTTCAGGCATAATTTGCAATACATTTTATATCCCTCTGCCCCATCTAAAATTGTAAACTTTGGATAAGACTGAAAGTACTTTCCATGGCAAAAGTGAACAAAAGTTATTAAACAAAACTTAAGTTACTTTGGTGAACAAAAGTTACAAAATATAGATATTTGATTATGCATCTAGCATTTTTATCAAATCTAGAGTGAGAATATATATTTTGGATGCTTTTTTTATTCTAGAATGACGCCAAAATTTGAGATGGGCCTACAATAGTAGTCAGAACATAACACACCTAATTTCATTATTTTAAGCCATTTCGTATATAAATTTTTATTTTTATACGTATATAAAGGTATAAAAACTCAAACAGTCAAGTGTTTGACATATTTGGTTCAGAATCTATAATTTAGATGTAAAACGAGTGTACAAATGTAAAATTTCATTAGTACAGCTCAAAGCAGTTTTCAGTTATCCTGTTCACACAGGTAAACTACAGATATAATATCAAGAATGTGTTTTCGAATTCAGGGAGATCTAAAACATGGAGATTGGTCAAAATCTCGAGTTGGAATTTTTTGCCATTACGGTACTTCTTATATATGTAGTGCGCGAGATATTAAAAAGCATAAGTCATCAAATGATGTTTAATATTCGTTCGTTGTGCAACTGAAACTCCATTCAGATATGCTAAAATAATATTATTTGATTTTTTTTCAAAATTAAAAAAATTGTGAATCTGTTATAATAAATTAAAATCAGTTAAATGATTAGGGATTTACACATACGGCATTTAAAGGTTAGGACCCTGAAAAAGTTAATGCATTGTTCGTGATTTATTAATTATTTATTAATAATGAAACTTTTATTTATTATTAATTTTGTTTGAATCTGATTTTGAAACCTAAACAACATATTTATCCATTTCATTTTCGAATAAATAAAATCCTGTCCAATATGCAGGATCTGATCTTATAAGTGATAGAAGGTCATATTCAATCTGACTGAAATCCACGCGCCCCCAGGTTTCTAAAACGTTTCACACATTTCCGCTTGCTAAGTCATCTTCTTCAAATAACGACGAGCAGTTCTCCATTACTTCCTCACCCCTCGTTCCTCCCAAGATGCATACCTATGAAAACATTAAATTCTAGAGGAGACATCATCTCGTGTAATGACTCCACTATTTTATGGCAACATTCCTCCAAAGCGGGTTCTCGAGGTCAGATTTATAATGGAAATTTTGTGGGTGCTCTAGATCCGTTCATTTTGTTGGGAATGAGCTCTTACTTAGGAGTGGGTAACATTCTGGTTTACACAGCAAATAATTATTACATCCGTATCCTCACAGAGTTTAAGAGTTAATTCTGAACAAATTTATGACAGATTAAACAGGAATAATAAAGGATTGATTCTGTTTGAAATTAGCAGAAGGAACTTTGATTTATCCGTTATCTTTTCGCATGAAATAATAAATAGCACAAGGTTATTTCAAGACATTAATGATAATGACAATTTTTTTAGATCTCATGAGAGTTTAAAATTGGATTCGGTAGGAGTATTTTCCAATTTTATCTTCAGAAATATTAGGAAACTTAAAAACCAAATCGAGTATTTCAAAATGTAGATAATATATAATTTCTTTTAAAATTTCAGCTAATTAATTTTTTTGTCTTATTGATTTTTCAAATTTATTTATAAATGGAATTATGGACTAAAAACTAGATTAAATGTTACTTTTATTAACAATTGAAAAAGCTCAACTGCATTTTATATCAATGTATGGAGATACATTACGCTACAATAGTTGATTAGGAGGTGAAAAGAGAACTAAGAATCCAACTTCGGAAATTGCAAATCAAAACTGACTGAAATGTATGAAGGTGTCATGAGGACTTTGATAAAAAAAAATAAAGAGTCTTAAAATTATTAAAGATATTTGAATTTCTTTATGACCGAAATGATTATTTTAGCTTTCAAAGTAAATTTAATGACTTCAGAGAAAAAAAATAATGTTGATATGAGAAATCATAAAAAAGCTCTACTCTAAAAGTAACAATTTATATTGGAGTTAAAAGTCTTAAAAAACCGTTTAAAGATCATACTTAAAAATTAGGTATTTCTCTAGCATTTCAGCAGCTTTAAGAAAGGGAAGAAGATGTGAAAATGTGTATCATCATGGATAGTATCATCATGTTGTTCTTGACAAAAATACTCTTATATGCTCTAATTCCTAAAGAAGACTAAAGTTATAACGATTGCAAAAACATTTGACATATATGAAGTATGAATCGTCCAGCCTCGGCCTTGTTTCTATAAATTTTATGATCTCAACTGTGAAAAAGCAGTCAAAGAATATTTTCAGACTATTATTTTCATAATTAACTTTCGACGTGAAAAACTGGAACTTAGACTTAAACTTTCCGGAACAATCATTGTGGGAAGACGTAGGGGAACTCTAAATATTTACTTCGACAGTTAGAAGAGTTAAGATTTTGGTAATGCAAAAGATAATCGATAGTCAAAAGCCAATTTTTCAAATCCCTTGTAAAGGGTGCAATAGTTAAATGTTGCTATTTTTTGTATAAGTGCAAAATTATAAAACTTCTATGTTGTCTTTATTCACTAATCAAGCATATAAAATTCCAATAGTTGGGTTCGAAAGAACCCCATCTAATGAAAGATATTGTGGAGTCGTTATATGCGTTCTCGAAAATCAGATTACAAGATCCTTACTGTGGATGATGTATCAACTTCATTCTAACTTCCTTTATAATATTTAGTAGAGCGCTTAGACAGATAACAATTGACCTTGAGTGATGATGTGGTCATTTAGCAAAATGTTAAATAAAAGCCAACATCTGTCAACTAATAAAAATTTCCTAAAATTAAAAAAAAACAATCTGAGATATAATTTTAATGTGGACCAAAGAATATATCAGATATTGAGTGAATATTATTCCATGATATAGTTCATCAAGCCTTTCTAATAAAAGTCCTGAAAAATTGTCAAAATCCAGATGGCTCATGTCTACCAGTTGGTAGCTTTTACTTCTCTTAAACTCAAAAGAAGCATCTGAAATTTTTATGAAGATTATATATTAAATTTTTAAAGCATTATTTTATTTTAAATAATTTATCACACACGCATAAATATATGTATAATAATTTCTAATTAATCTTCAGTGTAAAAATAATTTTCTAATCACTCGAATCCCGCTTTCATTGTAACCTTTAGTTTTGTGAATCTTAATTTTTTCCACACAATTAAACATGTCTTTATGTTTTGAAGTAGACGGTTACAACACATGAAGTCAATCTAAAAAAATATAATACATGTTGTATTATTTTAGAGAAAAATACTTTTTGGTTTCTTAAGATAACAGGGTTGCTCTCTTTTATTTTTTTGGAAAAAATATATTTTATATAGAAAATATATAAAGTGTGAATGTTTTGAGATCATTTCAAAAGTGCTTGTAGAAATACATTGGTTATTTTTATGATGTGATTATATAGAAAGTACTCTTCGGCTTAGCCTTTTGTTTGTTTTTGTAGGATAGTGTGCTTCGGGATATCTGTGCATATTTTACCTTATAAATTTTGTTTTTATTCTTATTGTTTTGTCAAATATTTCTAAAATTAGAACATCCGATTTATTTCGCTAAGAATAGTAAAGTTTAAATCAAGAAGCTGTATTCTTCATTTTCGAACCACAAGTTCTTTAAATAATTTCGAGATTATAACAAAATTCTTTAAATTCTAATCTTTAACTAAAATATGCATTTTGACTGCAAAAAAATCACATGTTTAATAAATGCTAATACCAACCATTAGAGTGATTAAGACACGTATAAAACTAGTATATAATATCTTTCTCGAACTATTCCGTTTATTTTGTCGAACGGTACAGAAATTTATATGGGAAGGCAGGTTTTCATTAAGGTAATTATAAGGTATAATTAATAAAGCACTTTTCCTAATCCATTAGAAATTGCATATTACCAGAAGCAAATTACCTCGCTCGATTCTAGGTAAGGTATAGTAACTTGTACACGAAGGTAATTTTCGTTAAGCTAATTATAAAGTTAATTTTATCCCATCATCTATTTATGGAATATAATTTAATATAACCTTTTGGATGCGAATTTAAACATATCTATGGAGCCTAAGTTTCGCCATAGCTGAAAATATATAACAGATAGCTTAAATTTTATCTATGATTAAACTTATTTAGAAAATGATGGGCTGTATTTTCTGTAGCTTCTTCAAAATAAAGCTTAAATAGGAACAAAAGTATGAAAATTGCTTTTCGTACATCTATATTTATCTAAGTGTAATAAATGACTGTTAAATTTATTTAACTTTATGAATTTTATCTAATTACCTTTATGAATATATTATCTTTTAGTAATGTGGTGGAAATTAACCTTTTAATTTTTAATCTTTTTCCGTTAGCACCGATATCTTTCATTCAAAAGCTAGCAATTAATGTGAGTATTAAAAAGCAGAGAAGCAAAAGTAACACATTTTGTGAAATATGAGTTAAAATTAGTTATATTATTAACCATCTTTTCCATGTATTTATTTCACTTGATTCATCTGATATTTGTGGAAACGATATTTCGATTTCTCTTTTACTTTCTGATATTCAACAATATTTTAATTTTGAACAGTTCTGAAAGACCGATATTTTCAAATTCATGTTTCACTCAATGAATTTTAAAACTGAGAACGTCATATCGTAATAGATTCTTTTTAAAATGTTTCTTGAAAATGCAGTATTGCAGATGAAAATGTAAGAATTGTAAAAATATTTTAAGATACACGGTTATGCTTTTTTAGTGTATCAGAAAGCCAAATATTTTAATTTTCTAAAGCTGTAAAAGCCAAAAGTAATTTCAAAAATGGTTTGGAGCAAATTAATACAGACACAAATAATCACAAAGAATTTTGTAAGGAAAAAATACCTCAACACTTTTAGAAAATTAAAACCATATTACAAAAATAATCACATTTTCAATTTACTTTTATTTGTATTAGTCCTCCTTGATTGTATTATTTTGCTTTGCGCTCTATATTTTTGATCGAGGATGCTATTCATTAATAAAACGTAGTTTTTTTAAAAAAATTCTTTTATAATAATTCATTTTTTTCAAATTTGTATTTCATACGAAAATTATTTACTAAATTGTTGATGCATACTTATTACACCTTTTATTCATATTTATGTATACAACAATAATTTAATGTGAATACTTTTCTGAGCTCACACTTTTGCTGAATGCATGACAGCTTGCATCTATTCTCGCTACCTATTGAGAATTTTAATATTTAAGACATTTAGAAAAATATATGTTATAACAAAAGTTCAGAAATCCGTTAATCTGCCCATTAAGTGCGGAAAATTGTTTCATTTCTCAATTTACCTAGATATTTTTGGTGAATTACCTACATAATTTACCCATTACCTAATAGGTACTCTTAAAGTGGAAATAAGATCTTTGCTGGAACAACAGCAACGTTTATGTATGCTTAAATTAAATGGTGTTTATTTATTTTTTGATATATAAAGAATCAAGTTAATACAATAGAACAGTAACACATTAGTTGATAGAATCAATCATCTATCAATTAAAAAAACTATAATACAAAGAAACAAAATGTTTAACATATTATTACAATTTAGGAAATGCATTTGTGATACTTGTATAAAATTATGCTTACTTACACTGGTGTGCAAAACTTAAGCAACAGGTATGTTTTTTGCCATAACTTCACGAGAAATTATCTAAGAGACATGAAATTCAGAAATCAGATACAGCATTTTCTTCTGAAAGAATGACGAAAGCATAGTTGCCCAGAAATGAATACAATGCATACAGTATGGAATCAAACAAAAAAGGCTTTATTGAGCTCATAGTATCGTTACACATGATTGTCTGTCCAAGAGGAAGAACAGCAAGCAGATATTCCTTAGTATGAGATATGCCCTCCCCTTACTGCAATGGTTGCTTCGCACCCTCTCCCCATATTCAGCACCAGATTGTCCAACAGTTCTTGAGGTAAGAGTGCCCATTCCTCAATACGCATCTGTTTAAGTTGTCGGGTGTTCCCAGGAGGATGTATTCGGGCCGCAAGGTGTCTCCCCAAAGCATCCCACACATGTTCTATCGGATTTAAATCAGAGGAGCACGTCGGCCAATTCATTCGAGTGATATCTTCACTTTCCAGGAGCTCCTCAACAGCTTGAGTCCTGTGTGGCTGTGCATTGTCATCCATAAAAACGCAGTCTGATCCAATGGCACCTCGGAACAGACGCACATGGGGAAGGATCACCTCCTGACAATAGCGATCTCCAGTTATAGAACATCTGTCGAAAACGTGGAGCTCAGTCCGCCCGTTCATCATAATGCCTCCCCAGACGACAACTCCAGGACCACCGAATCGGTCTCTTTCCGTGATGTTACTGGGATGAAACCGTGTCCCGACCTCTCTCCAAATCAACTGGCGTGTGGAATCGCTTGTGGCACTAAAACGACTCTCATGTGTAAAGAGTACACGACTCCATTGATGAGATGTCCCGTTTTTGTGCTCCCTGCACCACTCTAAACGGTGCCGCCGGTGGGAAACTTTCAAAAGGATGCAGCGTTCAGGACGGCGGGCGAATAGGCCACCTTTGTGAAGGCGTCTGGACACAGTAAAACGCGACACTTGTCGCCCCTTTGCTGCATACAGTTGCTGAGCAATGGCGCTTGCTGACTGGTTTCGGGGTCTTTTCGCTTGCAGGACGATATGTCGGTCATCCACTGTAGTTGTTTTCCTTGGACGGCCACCACCAACCTTTCTCACAGCTGTACCTATGGTTTGGAAGGCTTTCCAAGCGCGCGAAACGACACTTTTGTTGATTCCGAACTCTTCAACTACACTGGTCACACTACACCCCTCCTCCAGCTTTCCGATCTTTCTTCCAGGTGTGAAATCGTCCAGGTGATTTCTGCTAGCCATATTTCACGAATTAACTCACGTGCACTTGCAGCGAATGTCTTTAATTGCGTCTCCGTCCTTCCTTTTATTGTAGTGTTGAGCTGCACGTGCCTTCTGCACGTGTTTTGCGTACGCTCACGTCGCCTGTGACGTTTTGTTCCTGATATTTGCATAACCGCATGACCTTTCCCTTGAATTACGTGTTCATTGTACTGATCGCAAGAACTCCTTTTCTGCAATTTCATGGCTATCTGCTTAAAATTTGAATTGTTGCTTAAGTTTTGCACACCAGTGTATTAATGCAATATAAAGATCGGTGACACTTTGAATTCGTTTTTGCGACAAGCACACCTATTTCTAGTGCATTTAGATTGGCAATCACCTTTCTTGAAACCCTGCCCGATACGAAGGAATCGTTTTATTGCCGTTTGATTTAAAGATATTTCCACAGAAGCGACATTTTCTTTCGTTAAAATCTCTCTTTGAAAACACTGGATTTATACCTCGTGCACAATTGTTTTGAAATACTTGTTTTAGTAACAAGTATATATAACCCATCCTTACGAATATTACCTAGTGAAACAAACTTTAAAAGCTTATTTAACGATACGGAAACTGCTAATGCGCACTTTATCTAGTTAAAATGTGGAAAACTCTTGGTTCCGCTCTTTAATGGAGCAAATCAGTTATTCTGAGCTTTAACGAGCTTATTATATTTCTGAGATTTAACTATAACATATATGAAAAAACAAAACCCGTAAAAAGCAACATACTTCAATGTTTGCCTTATTATGCTTGAATAATTTGCCCTTATAATCTATGAACTTAAAAGCGATTAATTCATTATTCTATTGTCCGCGGATATATATTTTGAATATGCTATTGTTCTGTCAGATAATATCGGTTTTCTGTAGCATTTAGATACAAAAAAATTATTGATATATGTTGAAAAACCTCTTAAAATAAACAAATGTATACGTTGACTATTATAATTATTAGCTTTTGTAAAAGAAATTCTATAAACAATAGATTAAACAGTTGGTCTGAGATAAACAGATCTTTGATAGCGACTAATTAAAAAAAAAGCTAACTTGCGATTGATGCTTAATAATGTGACTTATGCAACAGATAAATTCAAGAATTCAATATATCTTCTTATGCAATATATGCTTAAGATATTTTTAATAATAATAAAGGAATATATATGTGTGTGTGTATAGCATACTATATGCTTAGGCAGAACATATTTAGAGTAAGAAATATGGAAAGTGGGAATGTAAAATTCCAAACATTTTTATATATTTATTTATAATTATAAGTTCATTAATAAAAAATAATCTAGCCAAAATATGCTGTTTTCCCTCAAAATAACCGAAAATATTATATCAATTCCGAAACTAATATTCAATGCTTTCAATATACTTTAAATATTTCAAATATATATTTTTTTTATCACCCGTAGATGGGGAGTGATAATAATATTTTGTGTATTTATATTCGATTGAAAATAAGAAAGTTACAAATAAATAAATGATTTCCAGCGCTAATTTGTGTTCGACATAAATCATAAACCAACATTTATTTATTAATCAATGATAATTATTTATTTTAAATGCTGCATCTCTTTTGTAAAGAAAAAAAAATAGTGCTGTAGCATTGAAATATTTCAAGATAGATGCTACAAATTCTAAATTTAAAGTACATGAAGCAGCCTTCTTTTATTCCTTAAAATAAAAAATAAATAAAAAAAAACATTATTATGTTTTGAATCCACGCATAGATTTTATCAATAATATGAATTCCTAAAAAACGCCTTTGAAACAGCTGCAAATGTCACGTTCGCAAAAAGCTCATCAGATAAGAAATTTTCACTTTCGAAGGTTTATTTTCCTCCAGTGTTTTTTCATCTATTTTGACTATAGGAGTTACAATAATTCCATTTTAAAGTAAACCAAATCTAGCTTAGCTGAATTTGTGGAATAGTTTTTGGAAATCGGGTTTTTCAAACGCCGTCAATATTGCATTTGAAGACATTTGAAAGCATAAAAAAGTATTATAAAGCGTTGTTAAAATGGCTGAATGTAGTGATCTCTGGAATTTATAAATTATTTAAATTAAATACTATAGATATTCGTCAGAATAAAAGGTTTTCCGACAGCTTTATAATAATAAATATGTATATTCAGAAGTATTTTTCAGTTTTCAGGAAATTAAAAACAAATAAAAGCGCATTTTTAAACGTTTCTGCCGTTTATTGCAAATTACAAAGTGGTGAATACATGAAACATTTTTACGTATGTAAAGAATAGTATGTCTGTCAATAGTATTGCTGTCTCAATGACTGGTTTAGCTCTGTATTCATTGGAAATTATGATGATAAACTGATGCCTTTTATCTTTTTTTCTGTATAACAGTACGACACGAGATGGCATACACGATAATAAAATAGCACGAGTTACTTTTTTTTTAAATTTTTAATTACAACCCTCACCAATCAACTCTTTACCACAAAACTGAGCCATATAAACAGGAATTATTATGACTGGCTGTTAGCCCGAGGTTGTTGGGAATTTGTGATAACTGTTTCACAGAAAGATATTTTTATTTAAAAGATTCTATTTAAAATTTAAGAGTGACATAAAATTCTAAAATTTCTAAAGGTTTATAAGATTTCTATGAATTTTAATCATACTTCATAATAGTAAGCATAAAGAAATACATTTTGATATAAAAATTTTGTTAGTCAAAAATATTGAAACGCTCCTGCATTCAAATAAAATTATTTCATTTTCACAAGTGCACAAATATATAATATTAAGAACCTCCTTCAGAATAAAAAAACAGTCAACATCTTTCTTGGCGTGAAATTATCACACATATAAAAGGTATTCATAACGATGAAAAATGTCACTGGCTTTGTGCTGTTTCTAAGATTCAGTCTCTCCTTTCCTTCAACGCATTTACCCCTGTCCAAAATATGCATCTCGACATACAGAAAATGTATCCGCATAAAAAAAGAAATATCTTTCAACGTAAAGAACAGAATGTTTTCTTTCGCCAATACATACTAACCCCCCCCCCAATATACTGTTCAAATCTAAAGATAATGGAATCCGAGGAGAACATACAGTTTTTCGTTGTATTTAGAAGAGCATACGACTTATTCATATGGAGGTGATGAAGCAAGATCAATCTCGAGGTGAAAAAAAACGGAATAGTCAATATTTGAAACCACCGTGGCGAAGATTTCTCAGATAATTGCCATTTTCTCTCATCTATTGAAATCATGGCAGATTATCGGAAGATTGATGAAACAGACGTCTATCATGGAAATCAGTGAAAATTATTTTAAAAAAGATTTAGATTCTTGGAAATAAATTTGTTAGGATACTGTTTGCATATATGGCATTTTAATATTTTTTAAACCTGAGAAGTATTTTATGCCTGTAATTGTCCTCTATATCAGAAGATTTCAATTCATAATAACAGCTATAGATATTTAGAAAAATATTTTTGAATATCTTAGATTTGGAATGCAAGCTAATATGACTGTCAAATCCTTGAAAGATTAGCCATGATAAGAGGATATGTGAAATATTGTGTTGGTTAATGTGCCCTTGAGATACCTAGATCTCGTATGTGTTAAATGTCTGGTTTTAACTGCAGTACCTAATAGTTAGTTACATTCCGAAGAATTTAAATGGGACACTTGTCTAAATTATTTTTTTCGTAAAGAGGGAAGCGAAGAAACCTTCTGCGTCTTGTTCAACTATATCGAACAATTCATTGTTAAAACGCATGGGGATCTACCATTTCCTTTTTAATAATGTCGATTTAGAGCAATACTAAATTAGAAAATCTGACGTAATTCTTCTGTTCAAACACTTGAGCTTGCAATGCCAGAACCTAGTAGTCATTGCGAAGCCATTTGATTAACATAGTAAATATAATGAAATAAAAATGTGGAGAATACATATCTTTTCATGATTTTTTTTCTCAATTGTGTTGTTCTAATATGAAAAGAATTCTTTATTTGGCTAAATCAACACTTAAAAACCATTAAACATTTAATTGCATCTGTGTCACACTTGTTTCAAAATAAAAGATTTATTGATATTTTAGGGCGAATCTTCATTATTTTAAAATAACATTTAATTTCTACAAATGCATTTATACAATGGAAAAGAATTAATTAAACACTCATGTCTATTTTCACAAGAATCAATCTACTTTAGTATATATAACGTAAAATATTGTTAAACAACCTATATTCTAGCTTATTCTAAGAATATATTCTGAAAAGAAACTCCGCCATAAATTAGAAATGAAAGAATTAATTTTGATAAATAAAATTCTTCTAATCAACATCAATCCTACGCATTTTATAGTTAAGGGGATAAAGTTGTTTCTATTCTCGTCCTGGGACTGAAATATGTGTTTCATTCACATAATTTTTTACATAATTACAACTTTATTAAAATTCATAAGCATTATTGAATATTTAAATTATATAGATTAATATTCTGTTAAGTAGCTATTATTTATATGGAATTTATATGGAATTTTTATTATATTTAGGGGACGTATTTTTTTTAATTTTCTGTGTTATCTTAATAAATTAAAAAAATAAAATTATTATATATAAAAAAATTATGATTTATGTTATCATAATTTATGCATGATGTTTGCAAGCATAATAATGTCACATATCGAAATTATAAAATATAAAGGAATTTCCATTAGAACACAGTAGACTTTAGAATCATTAGAATGCATTAGAATCAATATTTTCTTTCTATTAAATAATTATGTTTTTTTTTCTCAATAAAGCGTGAAACATCTTTATTAGAGCATTATATATATATTGAAGGATCATTCTTCAGGTATAAATTTTAACAAAATTTTAATATAATTTTTTTGAATTGGAAAATTGGAAAAATATTAAACAATAATATAATTTGAATGCCATGATAGATTTTAAGAACGAATAATTTATCTCCCCTTTAGAAGAAAAGAACTCGACTTATGCATTTAACGAATTGCAAAGTAGCTTCAATAAATCCCTAATATAAAATGAATGCTGCTTATCAATTTATTTTTTTTAGAAAAGCCAACAAAATTACATTTACAAATAATTAAATTAAATAATAGCAATTAACAAAGATAAGGGAAATGAATACAGGATGCTTCGAAGATTTTTTATTTTTTATTTTAGAGCAGAAGGTTTGAACTGACACAACATATTGAGACTTGACTGCTTTGCAATCAAGGAATTTATTCCTATCGAAACACCATTAATACTGTAATTGAAAGTCATTTATTTGTTAACTTTATCGTCAAGTTGTAAAATTCAATTAGAATACCCAACAACAAATGAGGAAAATAACTTCCTGCTGCAAAATCTTTTCTTTAAAAATCTGTTGAACTTGCTATATATTTGTAAAAATGAGATTTTGCAATGGAATTTTTACTTCGTTCCTGCTGTTCTAGAGGTTTGAAATTTTCAGTACTTAAACCTTCTCAATGGCAAGACCATATTTTAATATTTTAGAATTATTTACAAGTTCATAATTTAATTTAAATATATTCTAATAATTTAAATATATTTACTAATGTACCGAGTGTGATTATTTGAAGATGCAATTA
>JAPMOR010051996.1:0-14808 GCA_026543865.1 Argiope aurantia | reverse complement strand
AGTTTTCTTTGCCAATAAATTTAGCCATATTTTACGCATAGTAATTAAACCAAAAATTTTGTGTCTACTGTACAAGCCAATATATATATATATATATATATATATATATATATATTACGATATAATGTTATTTATGTTAAAATGTAATTTATCATATTATTTACGATATTATTACTTTTTACTATCTATTACTTTTACTTTTACGATACTATTACTTTTACGATATTATTACTATCATATTATTACTTTTATTACGATAAAATGTAATTTATCAAAACTTTAAAGCTCGTTCTCTTTATATCTTTGTATACTTCAATAAAAAAAGACTTGTATTTATAACAAGTAATTGCAGTTGTTGCTTAAATAACGCACAATAAACTGTTTAAAAATTAAATAAAAACAGAAAATCTTTAAAGAATGTATGCAGTAGTCCCTAAAGAATTTTTGCTGTGTTTCTTGTTTTATAATTTTGGTATACTTCAGCAATAAAATCTTTTAAAAAAAATTTGAAACAAACGATTTTTACTTATCTCAATATTCAAAAACTTTATAATTTTGAGAAGATTTATTCAATTATTCCTCTGATTTCGCAGCAATTTTTTTAAAAACTCATTTTTCATTTTAGCCATCATATGATACATAAAAAATATAAATTCCAGATATTAGTTTTATTGAATGCAATGCTTCTGCTGAAATATCCCTTGCTAATCGGACGTTTATTTCTTTATTTTTATTGCACGGTAATGAAAATAGAATTCCAAAAAGATTTCTTCTTTTTTTAACCGAGTTTGTCTAAAGTTTGATACATATCTGTAATTTGAATTCTCTGAGTGCCTGGGTTATTGGTTTAAACATTCAAGGACTGACAAACAAATACACAGTTTTTCTGTAAACGAATTAGGCCTAAAACAGATATCTTCAATAAGTTAAACCTTGAGAATCACATACCAAATTTCAGAATCTGATTCATTGTGTTATTTTAAATATCGCAATTACATACACACGGGCTAACCGACAAGTAGATATAAATTTAGTCAAAAGTTGGAGGTGCTGCAATTCATCCAAATAGTATGAGGACGAATTTCTTGACCATTACAATAATTCTTATTTTTATATTTCAAACAGGAAAAAAAATGGTTCAATATAGCAGAACACGTTTTTTATAGTTTTTTTTCTGTAACATCTTTTTCTTAGAAGTTACATTTTTTTCCCTTATTCTTTTTTTTTGCCACTTTTTATGAACTCTCTTTCTTTCTTTTTTTTATTTCTATCAAATGTTCCGAGATTTTTAAATTATATTTTGCCGTCTGATTAATATTTCTTTTTGGACTTTTGAATTTTCGTATCCTATTCTTACATTTATTATTATTATTATTTTTAATTTTTTGTAGAAATTTAACTCAGGAATGCACAGATTTTAAATTGAAGTTAATTTGGGACTAAATTAATAAAAAAAAACATTCTACTTAGAAAATAAAATAAATACAAAACGCCTTCCAATCTTATTTTGATATATAAACAGATTCTTACTCATTAGTAAGAAATATTCTAAATGTTCCTAACAGAACAAAATACTTTATTGTATAAGAATGCAGGAAACATAAATTCTATAAGAACGTGAGAAATGTAAGCAATTCCGAATCTTATTGGATTTAAATAATATAACTCCATTATACGAAAGACAAATGAGAAAAGCAGCAATTTCAAAACCCTTAATTTTAAATTCTATTCATCGTCAAGAGATGGAATCATCAACACCTCGGTTTTATACATTCAGAAACAATATCGTTGTCATTGAAGGTCATCGCATGCACGGCTCGTGAAAACAAAATGCTTCTGCAGATGGGATGCAGGTGATCCCCGCGCGCCGAACAAGCAGGTGATTCTTTTTCTTTAGTTTCTTTTTTTTATATTTTAGCAATTTATTTTCGGAATGCAAAAGACAGCTATGAATGTTCAACTACTACTTCAAAATTTTATTTTGTTTTATATTTATTTTAACAAATTTGACACCTTTACTAGATTAAAAAAATATTAACATTTTTAATTTATTCAATACAAGGAACTAATTCGTACAAAATTAAATTAAATGCCATAATATTTTATTCTTCGTCATAATTTATTTTAAATGCTTTGCATCATACGCATGATACTGAAATATAAATTAAGTAAGAATTATAAAAATATTTAAGAACTCTTTTCGAATTGATGACTCTTCTAAAAGAATTTAAATTGTTAAATAATCAACCATTGAATGTACAATAAGAGAAATTTAAATTAAACTCCAGTGGGTAAAACACGTTTCTTCTCTTATTGTTTTTGTTTCCAGATACTAAAATATAATTTTATTGGATAGTTTCAAATCAATCTTAAAATATATATATTCTTATTTTTTTTAATATTCTTTTCCTTCTCAGCAATAATAATTGTGTAGTAATCAAAAATACAATTTCAAGGTTTTGATGATTTTTTAAATCTTAGAATGCCTAGAATTTAAACATGGAAACTAAATTGAAATTATATCTATTTTTGTGTATTTAAAAAGAGGTTTTTGTATATTTCTGTCCATGTGCAAACGATAATGACAGCATAAAAATACTTCAACCTCAAATGAATACAATTTGTCACATGTTCTTTGCTCTAAAACTATAGATGTTTATTAAATCTTGGACCACATTCGCTAATGGGAAAATATATTTTTTCCAAATAAAAAATGTATTCCTTTTTTTAAATCTTATGTTATGAAGCCTAAAAAAAGTAATGCATTCACAAAGATGTTCTTAATATATGCATTCGTTTTACTTTTTTCTTTATCCTTACTTATAATAAAAATGAATATGTGTTTGTATTTATTTACATGTGTGTGCATGTTTGAGCTCTACAGGCTAGGCAATTTGACTTAGAGCTACCAAATTTGGCACTTACATTCATACTTTGAAAAGCTGAAATGTGCACCTCGAAACTACTTTTTTCTGAAATTATGATTAAAATTTTAATTAAAAATTAAATAAAATATTTTCGGTTTTCTGCAGTAACTTCCGAAAATATTACAGTAAAAAATGATTTTCAACTTTGTTTCTACTTTTTAAGTAATTTTTTTTTAATTTTAAGCACATTTTACAATATATTTTTTCCATTGTTGAAGTGAAAATCAAATCATTCACATTATTTCTACTAATATTTCATCATGTCTTTTTCTTTCCTTTGTCGATGATCAAAATATAAAGATTCGGCTTATTTTTTCATGTTGGGTATGTTTCAGTACAAGGCGCAATTATAAAAAATATTATGATGTTTCGTTGTACTTAATATTTAATATAAGAATCGAGCGATGATAAAAAATTTTTTGAATGTAAGTGCATTTTTAAGCACTGCCGCTTTTCCTGTGATATTAGTAGGACATATAGAAATAGATAGGAAATTAAGGAAATGCAAAGCACATTGAACGGAACTGAGAAATGTTTTGAAATTATGTAAATTATATGTCTATTTAAATTTGAAATTTAAAAAAAATATTTACTGAAGAAATAATTGAAATTTTCAGCAACCATCAATTTCGAACACTAACTAGTCACCAAAGGCAGCTAGTATTAAATAATTATACTGATTGGAGTCTTATCGTAATAAGAAGCAATTAATGAAAACTTAGTTTAATTTAGTTAAGACTATCTTAATCTTTAATTATAATAATGATGGGCATGTGTGTATTTGTGTGTTGATGCTCGTTAGGTCAAACCATGTGGTCAAAAACTACCAAACTTGGCACATAAATCCTTGGGATAATAAGAATGTGCACCTAGTAGCGATGTTTTTGAGATTTCAATTAAAATTTAATTAATTAAAAATTGAGCGCAATTTTAGTGTTCTTCTGAGATAACTTCAAAAACATATTGCAGCACAGAAATGATTTTTGCATCATCAAAAAATTCAAAGAAATTTATCTTCAGTGGTACTTATTATATTGCCACATTAATTTTTTTTAAATTTTTAAAAATATTTCAAGCATATTTTCTATCAAAAATTTTCTCACCAAATGAACTCAATTTACACGAGTACTTGATGAAAAAAAATTAATTTTTATCAACATGTTGCCATTTATTGAATAAAAGCCCAAATTTAAAGATTAAATTAATGATCTATAAAGACTATTGAAACCAAGTTATATAAAATAAATAATTGTAAATTTTAACGACCATTATTCCTTGCGAAACTGGCTGATCGTTGAATAAATTGCCAAAAAACTCGCCAAAGATGTACGATAATTTCAATAAAAATCCTAAAGTCATCTGTGCCAATGTCATGTGAAGCTTTCTCTGGCATAACAACTTTATTAGAGAGTATGCGAGAAAGTTTTGGAGCGACCACTCCCATTAGTTCTTCGAATGTCTGTCATTTAACTTTTCTTGTGAAAATATTAGATTAAAAAATTTTTTTAAAAAAACTTCTAACACTATTTTTATGCAACTTATTTTGAAATAATAGACATTAAATTTCAAATTTCGATTTTTTTTTCTAGATAACTGAAACATGTTTATTTCATTATCTATATCTATACGTATAATAAAGCTCCAATGTGTGTGTGTGTGTGTGTGTGTGTGTTGGCGCTCTACAGACCAGACCATTCAACCTACAGCTACCACATTTGGCACGTGTATACCTTGGAGGCCGGGAATGTGCACCTAGGGGTTATTTTTTCGAATTTTTAACTAGAATTTTATTTATTTAAAAATTAAGCAAAATTTTGACGTGTTTCTGCTATAACTGCCGAAAATATTACCGCACAAAAAAGATTTTTACATGAAGTTAAAGATAAAAAATTTATCTTTTAAATGATACTACTGTTTTAATCTTAAAATTAAATTTCTATTTTTAATGAATTTTTAAATAAATATTTTAACTATGTTTTTCAATAATTTTTTTCGTCAAAAATAAAAATGAGGATTAAGCACGTTTCGCATTCATGAGAAAAAAAAATAGCTTTTTTCAAAGTGTTGCCATCACATTGATTAAAGCTCTAACTGAAAATAAATGAAATCTTTTTGGAAATGAAATCTGCAAAATTATAATTTTCGGCAAGTGTCTGTAAGAAATGAAACAAATATGAAATATTATTTTTTCTAAAAAATAAATTCAAGAAAAATTATTTTATGATCTTTTACACTCTCTATACAGGGTGTTTATTCAGTCCCGGATCCATTTTGATATTTAATGACTCATAAAATAATGAAGGTGTAAACAAACTTATGGCATTTATTGATGGAATAACTCATATATTTTCCTTTTCAGGTTTGAATATTTTTACTTTTGTAAATATCGTCTGCGCGTGTTTTTAATTTCAGATAATTTCATTTTCCAGTCTAAATATCTGTACTTTTCTAAATATCGTCTGCTTATAAATTGCATTTTTCTCTCTTTTGTTTTTGGCAACTATTGAAATGTTATGTTTACTTTTGATGTGTTTGTTCTAAGTAGTACTTTTGTATGTGATGTTTTATTCGAGCGGATATTAAGGAGAATGCATACACCACAAGAGAAAGCACAGATTTTATGGTGGTCATAGAGTTAATTTCCAATCAATTAATCACTGACTTTTAAGAGTTAATTTCAAATCATTTAAACTGACTGATTTATGGAGATTTGAATATCACTATTCAATAAAAAAAAGGATAATTTCAGATTTTTTATCGATCGTTTCAAAGAAAATACGCCAATAAGCGCGCAGGTTTCTGAAGATTAATTGGCCTAAGATTATGAAAATGGTGAGTTTTTCTAAATTTATAACATTTAAAACTTCATAAATAAGTCTTAGTTGATCGTGGAAAATAGAAACATTCATTCATTTATTTAAAATTTGGTGTGTCCAGAATATTTATCAGAATATGATACCTTACTGCATTAAATTTAGACTTCATAATTTTTGAAATATATTTATAAGCAGGAACAAAATATTATTATTGATTTCATTTCAATCCTTTTGAAAGCAAAACTAAAAATGAATTTTATACTGAATCTCAGAAATTTTTGTTGATTTATTGTTTGAGATATTACATAAACTATGAAAAATATTTTGTAGTTAACATAAGACTTAAATACCGAGCGTTTCTTTTTGCAATACTCATATTCAATAATAATAATAATTAATAAATAACAATAAAGATGATTAATAAAATAAAACGCTTGGTTTTATTAAAAAATATCTTAATATTAATTGCAATTTCGTCATTTACATTTTTAATTAAAGTTGAAGTTTTACCGGAAATGGCAACAAATTAGCAAAATATATATAGTAAATTGAACGAAACGATCTAAACAATATAAGTTTGGTATGACTATCAAAATTTGAAGATTAGAAATGTTTTGTTTGAGAATCCTTTAAGAGACCAGTTACTTAAAATATTTAATTGAAAATTGTAGCGAGCGGTAATACTGGCGAACCGGCTGGTCGCCAAAGGCGGCTTGTTCTTCAATAAAATTATCTTACTTCTGATTGAGATTTTTTTAATATTAATTGAAAAACCGACATGTGCTGTGAGCCAAGACAAATAAAAATAGTACTTGACCGTAAACCATCAGCGATTCTGGTCAATAGGATATGTTTTTTTTCCTTATAAAGAAATGTCATTTCGATGCGTGAATAAATATCATTTTATAGCTTGATGTACTTTATCAAAATAAGAGTTATTCGTCTAGGGAAACACTTTTATCCATTTAAACATCAAAAATAGCGATGAGCAAATATTTCAGCTTGGAAAATACTGGAAGTGGATTTCATAAAACTGGCCTTGTGCAGACAAGGAAAAATATATAAATATTTTTCAATATTCTCTCCAACTAAAACCAGTTTGAAATAATATCTTCACATTTTAATAAAGATTCTGATTTTTAATTAAGTAATAATTAAATGCAAATAAAGACATTTATCCACTAGCGATTGGCAACGTAATGAAAATATATTGGAAAAAATTAATCATCCGCAATAAATAAAATTAATCTGTACCAAGTGCAATTGCTTAACAGTTTTGCTAAAATTATATTTATTTTTTAGAATTCAATTCTGAAAAAAAAAAACTATAGGTTATTCGAGCCTGTAATCCGGAATGTTGTAGCAGGAACATGTTTTAACATTCTTTCATCTAATTTTATTTTATTTTAAATTTGTTCTTCATTACATAGTAAATGCAATGAAAAAATTATAATCAATCTAGAAAAAGTGTCAATATAAATCTTCTAATTAAAAATAATGTTGAGTATTGTGAACAACCAAAATCCATTCTCAATTTATAAAACTAATAAGTTTAATATATGCATATAATCATTTTACAAATCAACTTCATCACATCGTTTCTTTACTTAATATAATAAAAAAGGCAATAAAAGCATTAAAAAAATAATAAAGCAAAATATATCTAGTGCACTGGGGCTTATTCGTGTCAGACTCGAGTGCATCGAACTTCCGGTCCGTTGGTTACATTTTTTACGAAAAAAAATTTTTTGCCTCTGAAATTTTTTTAGAATGGGCATTTAAACAGCAAATTTGGCATAATTATTGTGAATTATGCATTTAAAATATAACTAAAATTCTTTCAAAATTCTACAAAAATTATTAATTTGGAAGTCAAAACATTTTATTTAAATTCAAAGAAATGATTATTTTTAGAACACTATTAACAATAAAATTCTCTTTTTTTTAAATTTTATTTATTTTTTGTGATAATGTGTATTTGATACTTAAATATGAAACCTTTCCTTTCCATAGAATTTTAGTTGCAATTGATTTCTATTGAAAAACGTATCCATTATCTATACTTTTGTGATACCTTATCTAGACATGTGTTTTAGTAATAAGATAGGTAAATAAAATAACCGATGTTCCCGGTTCAAATGCTTATCCTTATCATTAAACACCCTCGAACGCTTAGGTCAATTTTCCTTTGACTGTGAAAAAGATAAAGTTATCAAACAATGTTTCCAAGAATGAAAAGAAATTTGTCCGCGAACGTTTCTTTACAAACAGAATCAAAATTTATGTTATTTATAAATCGTTTCGGTTTTTTCCTTTGAAAGAATCATTTCCTTAAGATAAAGTATTTTATATTTAAATAAAAATTGTAATAAATCCTTTTTGACTTTCCTCTTTTGCCGTATTTATGGTAGCAAAAATGCAAACAACACATAAAATATTTTTTCTTATTGCTTTTTTTTTCATGATCATTTCTCAAAACATGAGCAGATGTTTGGAAAAACTAAGAATTTTATTTTTTTCTGGTTTTTCTCATCTTTTTAATCATGACATTTTCAATTTTCGTTGCAATATTTTTAAGAATACTTTTTAAGAATGTTCTTCGATTACTATCGTGATATTTTACAATTATGCTTAATAATCTTCATAGATGGCGTAGCAATACTAATATGAATGCGCATAATAACAAAAATCTCGTAAAGTTTCATAGAGCACGAGTTTTATTCTCATATAAATAAATACAATTTTTTTTAAATGTTTGTAATATTTTTATTTAATGTAATGTGACAGAATGCTAAAAAAAATCTTCGTAAGTATAGTGATGGATTTTTTTTGGGGGAGGGGGCTTCATAACAAAATAATGAAAATCGTATCCGAGAACGGAGCATTAATTTGGCACAATTTTTGATGCTAATAAACAATTTGGATACAAAACTCATCAAAATTTTATCTATCTTTCTCGGTGTTCTTTTTAATTATGGTGCTCACATGTACACAGTCAGATATGATGGCGTATATCAAATTTTTATTGTCTTAAATTTAAGATTCGCCTAACTTTCGAGATCGAATATTTTAATTATTACAAAAAATTTTCTAAGTAGACTTCAAATATATAGATTTTAAATACATATGTTTAATTAATTTAAAGTTAGTTTCCTACTTAAAAATTATTTATTCTTCATTAAATTTGTTTTTTTAATTTACAGTTAGATGGTTTTTTTAATTTTTTATTTTGTGACTTGAAAAATGCATCATATAAATCGTTGCTTTGACTATTTATTATAATTTCCTATAAATATTTCATTAAAATATTTCAATTTTATAATATTCCTGTTGAGAATGTATATTTCGATAGTATTTTTTTCAATCAGAGTATATTTTATATTATTTTGCTTACAATTCTGAGTTCATTTAATTCCCTTTATGTCGTCAAATATTGTCAGAATACTGGCTTACGATATCTTCATTTAATAAAAGAAAATCGGAAAAGCTCCACAAATAATTTTTTTCGAAGCCAAAGTGTGACTTCAAATATATGGTAAAAATTAATTTTTTGTATGTGCATGTACTCATATATTTCCAACAAATATTCATAAAATCTTTATAAAATATTCATAATTATCTTTTCCATTAACAAATCATCTTTTTTTTTTCAAATTTGTAATTTTAATTTTTTTAGAAATAACTTTTGAAATCTAAAGAGAGCGATTTTTAAATCAATTTAAATTTTAATGAAATACTAGCAATAATACCTATTGTATTATATTCTTCTTTTATTTTCACAATATTTTTTAACAAAATTTTCATTTCAACCCCGGTAAACTGACTGATATTGCTCAGATGAGTGTTCTTATTTTTGAAGCCAGACGAAAGCTATTTCGGACGGACCCAATTATATCGAACCTTTTGCGTTTAGATATTATGAGAAAGCCACCTTTGCTGGTTTTCCTTCATCAAATTTCCATAACATTTTAGTAGGTGTTCAGATGTTAATTGATAATTATAATAATGAAAGTGAAAAACATTATCATAAACATAGACTAAACATTTGAAAAAAAACCCAGTTCCATCATTCTTTGGAATTAAAGTATTTTGGAAATGCTGGTAAGTCATTAGTCCCAGTCTAATTGTAGCCCAATTTTTAAATTGTTACTGATAGGCTTAACATCCTAATGAAAAAATATACTAAAAGACTTTAAGATTATATTTTATATTATTTGAATCAATAAAATTACTGCTAAAGGAATTACTATGTCTAAATTTTTATACATAATTCAGTCATTCACATTTAAAAAAATATAATTGATACGCTAATATTTTAAATAAAATTTCACTCTGTGACTAAAATTATGATTTTATTATGAGTTATTGAATTTCTTTATTTTAAAGCAAATAACATCTGTTTCATTTCCCATTGATTTCTTCACTGATTGGTGAATTTTCCTCAAGACGGACATTGAAATAATATAATATCGTAAAATATCGATATTTAAATCTTCATAACTTGGTAAGTTATAATCACCGTACAGTGCAGTCATTTTGTTTAAAATGTTATTGTTACAAAAATATTTTATTAACTAAGACTACTAACAAAACAATCTTAAATGTGTTCATTTTTTATATTCATTGACTTGATACATTTTTTTATATATAGTAAAAAAGTTTAATTGTTTACGTCATTTAAAATATTTTTTTCGGCTGGAAATATTTGATTATCTCTTACATTTTAGAAATTCACCTTTAGACTATAATTATAAAGAGAACTCTGTGCATTTACTAATTACTAAAACTAAAATATAATGTATTGATAGTTTAAAGAAAATTAACGAAATATACAATTAATTAAAAAATATCAATGTATCCGATTTATTCTGATATTAGAAACGAACACGAATAATTCTGTTGTAAATAAAAAATAATATTAAGAAACTGGAAAAAATAAAAGTGTGATGCAAGAACAAGAATTATATGATAAAACAAATTACGAATAAAAAAAAAGAGACATCTTAAATGGCAAAAGAATTAGTTTAAAATTGGACGAAACAAGATTTACAACAGATAAAACAGAAAACAAAAAAAAATTCAGAGGGTCATTTTCTGTTTAACATGTGATTGGCAACTGACTCCATTTGTTATAAATATCCATTTAAAAGTCCACGTGATTGAATGTGATCACCAATTCCTTGTAATAAAAATCTCTTTTTTTTTTTTTTTTCATCGTTCCATAAAATAAATTTCCAACTTTCAATTTTTAAAATTCTTTGGTCAGTGCATTATTTCTTACAAGACGCATCAATTTAACTTCATGACAGTCAATCCAGACCACATGGACATTACAGCATCATTGAAGCGGGTTTGTTTTTATATTCGTTTTGGCGACCGTCCGGCGCCATTTTACAGCTGATGAGTTCTGTCTAGATATTAATGGGTTTTTCAATTGTAAGCTTCAATACATGACCGGCCAAGAGGAGATTTCACGAAAATTACGGATGTTATTCGACTCACGAATTTTTGTTTACATTTCAGCTGCAAGCAGATGGTTTTACAGAAATATTTCCAGGAGATGCTTTTGGTTTTCTGTTAAAAATATGCTTTGAATAGCATGTGAAAATAATATAAAGAAGAATTTTAAAAATCAAGGTAAGTTATCCCTGTCTTGAAAAATCTGAACTATTATTTAAATGAAAAATAAATAAATAAAATATTTTGTTTAATTCTTCGGTATTATATTCATATATATCTTTCATACATATTAATATAAAACTCTCTACAGCTTTAATATATTTTAAGACATTCATTGTTTATAGATTTTATATATATTTGTAATATTTAAACTGAATTTTAAAATCAAACAAAGCAGATAATAAACTGTGTTTCAAACTCCCTCCAACTTTCGATTCCAGTTAAATGCTTAATATATAGTGCCATAAAGAAATCTGAATAAAATGAGGCGATTCCAAAATAAAATTTTACCCTTTTCAATTTTTGCAGATTTAATGCTCGCGTTATGGCTGCGTTATCGTTAGGTGAGGACCTCATTAAATATATTGCCAAATTTGATAAGTTATCATGTAATAAAAACAAATTTTGAGATAGTATGATGTTCTTAAGTCTAATTCTAGAAAACAGAATAAAAATATTGTAGCAATTGAATTATGTTTTTTTGTAATATATAAATACCATGTTTTCATTCATAAAACCGATTATTTTTATTGGTTGCCATCTTTTAAATGAAATATTATAGAAATTTTATATCAATTATTGTTACAATGTTAAACAATTGTTACGATGTTGTTGCAATGTTAAATGTTGTTACAATGTTAAAATGTTGAAATTTTGTGTATCTTCTTAAAAATTATAAATAAATAATATAAATATTATATAATACCAAAGAAGAGCGAAAATATGCTTTAAAATTAAGAAAAAAAATAAACTTTTAATGGTTTTTAAAAACCGTTTGGTAGAATGTAATTTTTCGGAGTATCTAAGGAATTTTAAAATATTTGAAGTAACTGATATTCTAATTTTCCTAAAAGTGTATTACAAATTATACCAGAATTTTGTACAATAGAATAATTTATAATAATATTATTTTGCATAAAAAGTATTGCATGCATTTTTAAAAAAATATAAGTATATTTACGAACGCATTGACGTTCCTTTGAGATCTAATATTACCTGCATACTCATATGATGTTTACCACGTATCAAATGCTGATTTAATATGTGGTAATTTTATAGCTCTTGTCATGATATAAATAATTCACATTGATAAACTAATTCATGTTTTAATAATAAAATAAAAATTACAAGAATATTTAGAATATGCACAATGCAAAATATATCAGCTTGTTATTAATAAAACCGGATCTCTAATTCCACCCTTTTCAAAGCGGCTATTTGGCAGACGATCTGATACCCAGCGATTTAATGATGCTGATATTTAATCTTTATCAGCTGCCCACGCTTTGTTGCAAACGATACTTTTCATCGCCAGTAAACAACATTCATATTGGTATACGATAATATTCAAAACTGAGTGATTTACAAATTCAGCACGTGACCAGAAGCAGATGTCCACATTTATCTTGTTATTTTAAAATCCAGGCATAAATGGATTATAAAACGTGGCCATCATTCAGTATTAAAGTAATCAAACAATAGCGAAGAATAAATTCTCTATTCTTTTCTGTATATTTCCCCTAAAATGTTTTGTCACTAACCTTGCGAAAAAATAAATCCGAAAAAGAAAGGAAAATAAGAATAAAAACACAGATGACGATTATTTGGGAGACACGTTCTTTGTTCTTGATGTTTCAGAATTTTAGGAAGTATTTTATTTTAAAAAGGAATATTTTATAGCAAGATAAAGATAAAAATATTTTATTTCTATATGTTTATAAGAAATTAATTCATTTCAAAAAGTATTTTTATTAATGTCAAATGATATTAAGATGTGATACGTTAAGGACGTGATGTTATACTTCCCAAATTCTATTCAAAATATCTATACGAGTTTTTTTAATTTATTTTTGAAGAAAATTTATATTTTTTTATTTTCTCGTATTTGTGGAAATATAAGTATAAAGAAAGCATTGCAATCGTCAAAAAATTCGTATTCGAGATTCTGGCAAATCTCCACATTTTAGAACTTTCTGGGTTCGAAAAATGCATTTTTAGAACGTATCTGTTTTATCTGTATGTAACACTTTTTGAGTTAAACGAATGGAATTTAGTATCCGATCCTTACAACAAATTTATAGATTTCTGTCACAATTTGAGCAAAATCCGTTCAGAAGAAGATTGCTCGAATATAAGTTAAATCTATAACTACAAAACAAATAGGGTTAGACGATAAAAATTCGGTAAATAGATTTAATATTCTATAACGTAGACATCTGTCAAATTTTGAGTCCAATTCAACCAAGGGGGTTGACCGTCTGTAGATATGCATTTTCTGAAAAATGTAAACGCGAAAACTCAAAAACGCAATGGCTTAAATGTATCAAATCTGGTAAGGAATTTAGTGACTAAAATTGCAGTTTTTCATGAATTTTTGTTTCAATCGGTTGCGAAAGAAGCGTCTAAAATCCAAATTCGATTTTCGGGTATTATCAACTGCATTCCAAGAATTAATCGCCAAAACACTCGCCAAGAATCCCACGACAGATTCAGTAAAAATGCTAAATTCACGTTAGAAATTAATATTCCGTAACTATTGTACATCAGTGCTTTGCAAGACATTCTCTGGTACATTTGATTTCAATACTTTCTTGAAAGAAACAAAATATATAGATATATTTCTTCTTATTATATTTTTAAAAGCCTATATTCAGATACTTAGCAATAAAATAGAAATTACCTTAGATTTAAAAAAGATGGTTTTAAAACTGTTTCTATAAAATCCTTTGATTCACAAAATAATGTAAAATTGTTTTAATGAAATTACATGCATAAAGTTCTGATAAAAAAGTTTAAAATCTTAATTAGTTTTAAATTGAAAATCTAATTATTATTTTGTTATACTTTCTCTTAGTAAGAGTTAATTGCTCAAGAATTAATTTTGATTCAAACTCTGACTGTCTATCTTGTAGTGTATTTTAAATGTTTTTTACATCATATATGTCAATTTACGAGAATATTTCAACCTTAAATATATTATCATGTTAGATGGAACCTTTATTATGTGTTTCGCGCATGCGCATGATAAAATGATTCCAAATCTTATTCCTGAACTGGCATAAGCGATATTGTCACGCAAAGGTAAAAGCAAGAATTTGTGCAATAAATATGATATTTTAATAGCTCACTGGGGAGTCAATAAAAATAAATAACATTTTTTTTTTTTTACTACTTTATTCGCATTTTTTTACTGGCAACGATATTTATCGTTTGGTTCTCAATTCATGTTATGTTTTTGGCACAGATACATAATTTTTTCTTACTTTTTTATAAGATGCGTGTTTGAACAAAGGAAAGAAAAAAACTACTCACGAGGCAGGAAATTGCAATTTTTTTTCTTAATATAATGTGCAAAAAATGGGAAATAGATGTCTTCTGTTTACAGC
>JAPMOR010051976.1:0-11340 GCA_026543865.1 Argiope aurantia | reverse complement strand
GTTAATTCGTGAAATATGGCTAGAAGAAATCACCTACGCGATTTCACACGTGGAAGAATGATCGGAAAGCTGGAGGAGGGGCGTAGTGTGACCAGTGTAGCTGAAGAGTTCGGAATCAACAAAAGTGTCGTTTCGCGCTCTTGGAAAGCCTTCCAAACTACAGGTACAGCTGTAAGAAACGTTGGTGGTGGCCGCCCCAGGAAAAGAACTGCAGTGGATGACCGATATATCGTCCTGCAGGCGAAAAGAACCCGAAACCAGTCAGCAAGCGCCATTGCTCAGCAACTGTGTGCAGCAAAGGGACGACAAGTGTCGTGTTTTACTGTGTCCAGACGCCTTCACAAAGGTGGCCTATTCGCCCGCCGTCCTGAACGCTGCATCCCTTTGACAGTTTCCCACCGGCGGCACCGTTTAGAGTGGTGCAGGGAGCACAAAAACTGGACATCTCATCAATGGAGTCGTGTCCTCTTTACAGATGAGAGTCGTTTTAGTGCCACAAGCGATTCCCAACGCCAGTTGATTTGGAGAGAGGTCGGGACACGGTTTCATCCCAGTAACATCACGGAAAGAGACCGTTTCGGTGGTCCTGGAGTTGTCGTCTGGGGAGACATTATGATGAACGGGCGGACTGAGCTCCACGTTTTCGACAGAGGTTCTGTAACTGGAGATCGCTATTGTCAGGAGGTGATCCTTCCCCATGTGCGTCTGTTCCGAGGTGCCATTGGATCAGACTTCGTTTTTATGGATGACAATGCACGGCCACACAGGACTCATGCTGTTGAGGAGCTCCTGGAAAGTGAAGATATCACTCGAATGGATTGGCCGGCGTGCTCCCCTGATTTAAATCCGATAGAACATGTGTGGGATGCTTTGGGGAGACGCCTTGCGGCACGATTACATCCTCCTGGGAACACCCGACAACTTAAACAGATGCTGATTGAGGAATGGGCACTCTTACCTCAAGAACTGTTGGACAATCTGGTGCTGAGTATGGGGAGACGGTGCGAAGCAACCATTGCAGTAAGGGGAGGGCATATCCCATACTAAGGAACATCTGCTTGCTGTTCTTCCTCTTGGACAGACAATCATGTGTAACGATACTATGAGTTCAATAAAGCCTTTTTTTATTATTCCATACTGTATGCATTGTATTCATTTCTGCGCAACTATGCTTTCGTCATTCTTTCAGAACAAAATGCTGTATCTCATTTCTGAATTTCATGTCTCTTAGATGATATTTAGTGAAGTTATGGCAAAAAACATACTTGTTGCTTAAGTTTTGCACACCAGTTTATATTAATATTTACTGTAATTTTCATAAAGTATTTTCTCTACAAAATACTTTGAAATATGAAACATAAACCCACTTATTTCTTGCCATTTTTCTTCATGTTAAATTGAGATTATGAGTTGCATATTTATTAAATTTTTAAATTTAACAGATGTATAGAAAGTTAGTATTTTTTGTGAAGGCGTATTTTCCTTCACTAGATATTTTCTAAACCTTATTCATAAATGAATAGAAATTGTGAATTGCAACCAGAAATCAAGTAAATATGATTTCAAGTATCTTGCAAACGTTCATATATTACGAATAAGATAAAATATTTTCTATGAAAATAATGGAAGTATTTTTTCATTAATGTAAAAACTTTGTATAAAAACTCTATTAATTTATTTTATTAAATATCTTTTATGCCATTTAGTAACTGCACCATAAGTAGATTATAATGCTGAATGAGGAATTTCTGTTTTTATTTTTTGTTTAAATAAGTTAAGGAGAATAAAATTGCCATTAAGTTTAAATAGAATTGTAAAGAGTGTTTTGATTCATGTGTTAATTTTCGTGATGTTAAATGTATATGCATGACGGGATAAAAACGAAATGTTTAACGTATTCTTAGCAATTTAAACAGTGAATAGAATAAGTCAATTCATGTAGTAGTCTTTTTTTTTCTCAATTATTAACTGGCAAAAATAGCCTTCTCTTCAAACGCAGGAAGAATGTGAAGTTCTAATAGAACAAATTTATTCCTCTGAAATATGATATTGAATAGCAAATCTTTTGGTGCATCTCTTTTCAGTAAGTTAAAATACATATCGGAACAAACGGTTAATATAAAACGTAATTAATAAACCCAGAAAATTTGCTGGCACATTCTATCTAATATATGTATGGCATTTATAAATTACAAATATTTAAATAAGAAACATTAGACACCATGCATTTACGTAATACTAATAAAAATCGCCCTTTAGATGCATAAAATCGAAGGACAAATCGGAAACAAATGTCTTCGCCAGGGACAAAATAACATTGGAACTCATCTATTTGTAATTTAAAAATTGTCCTTTTTTATGACAAATAATTTTCATTTCTTTCGATTCTATATTTATAGCAAAGAACAGTTACCTTTTCAACATCATTCTTAAGAGGGATAATTTCCATCTTGATTCCTAGTTATGAAAATTATAAAGATCTTATATTGAAATAAAATAAGATTTGAGAATTTTTATGCAACTTTCACTTTTTTGGAATAGAACTGAATTTCGAAAATTATTTGGAGCAGTTATATCTTTACGGAATTATTTCTTAACTTTGTTAATTTAATAAATATATAAATAATCGTCAAAATTAGCACCAAATTAGGTAAAAAAACAAATTGCTACCCATGAATAAAAAATTTTCTGTTTGAAAAGTTTCCTGCAAATTTTCCCTCTTGGCTAAATGCTTCAAATGTTATCTTAGGTTCGAGAAGTTTAATATATCTTTTCAATTAACATTCTCTTTCATGTAGCAACTTGACACCCGATATGTAACATTTTATAACAAATCTCCGAAGTTAAATGGAAAAAATAAGAAAGATAACTTTTACTTATCCCAACTTTGTTTTAATTTCCGGTATCAATTAGTCAAAAAAATACCGTTTCTTTTATTTAAAATGTTGACAATTGTTTATATTTGACATCGGAGCTGTTTCTGCCATTTCAACCAGCGCAATAGTTAGAGACATCATCTCCTGAAAATCTACTTAATTATTGTTTGAAACATTCTTTTCTATATTTAGAATGGGTTAAAAGATAAATTTGTTAGTAGTGATTAGGTCTTCATTTTTTTCTCAGGACGAAATCTCTGAGATATCATTCTAAAGTTGGGAGCTTTAATTGTTGCATTTTTTATTACTAATATTAATCTTACTAAGGATATTGTAGTTTCTGTATATAAAGAAATTCTTATTATTTAATATTTAAATTTTTTCATTCCGAAAAATATTTTGTTAAAATTTCTCACTATTTCGTATGCATTATTTCTAAAACGTTCATTCCTATGTGTAGTTATTATCTCTGGTTACGTAACAAATTTCCAGGCAAAAAAAAATCTTGTATAATGTTCCGACATCTGAAATTTTTCAACTTCTGTTTGTTAATAGTAAATACCTGAACAAATTTTCTGAAATGATTCGGTTTATATTTTAGATGAGTAAAAATTCTGTAAATAGAGCTTAAGATAAACATTCTTATTTATGTTATTGCTGATTTTTTTTTCCGGAGGACTAGTGAGCCTGATGATGATGGTGAGTTACTTTTCATTCTTGAAATTTATATATTTCTGTTATTTTTAACATTTTGAATGGGATAAAATGCCCAAAGAAATTACATTTGAGATCTTTAGCAACGATATATGTTAAGAATTCAGTTAACCACGTGATCTCCCTGGGCGAACTAGCTGCCAATCATGTGTCACATGGTCCTCCTGTTGTTGTTTAGTATATATTTTTTCTTCTAGCAGAAGAGAACTGGACTCCTGTACAAGGGGAAGTGTTATCTCGGCTCTCCCGAGAGAGTTTCAAGTGTAGTTCTCTAGGCCTTCTACACTATGACGTTTTCATGTGCCTTTTGTTGTTGATGTTACCAATAAACCCCAGAAAAGACAACATGTGTCTTCAAGTCATTTCACCCAGACCACAATCTTCACTAAATTAATGAATTATTGTGCAATCAAGAAAAGCGATGATAATTTATTACTTTACAATATATAATATCTTATCTACATTATGGCAGTATATTTAGTCTATGCTGAAGTGTTGTATTGCCACAATGCTAGCAAAGAATGAAATGTGAATGCTAGGGTAAATAATATATCAGAGAGGGGGGCGATATTGAATATTCGAATCCCCCAGGCATGTCTGGAGGTAATTGGTTTAATATATAATACAATTTAAAGTTCTCTTAGAAGTTACGTCAAGATCGGGTTTTAACAATAGCGTACCGTCAGCCGCAACTGTTCAAAATCGGGAAGTTCGTTTTCAGAAGATTTTGCGTAAAATTAAACTTGTTGATACGAAATAGAATAATTGGAATGAAGTAAACAATGGAAAAGATCTTTATTTTTTAATTATAATTAATATTTAATATTATACTGGTGTAGAATTCGAAAGAATTAAGATACTAATTTAATTGCATGTGCGAATTCATCTGATAAACAACAAGACACCAATTATAATTTATTGATAAAATTCATCTGAGGTTTGAAAAGTATAAAGAAACTGAGTTTTTATTAAAATAAATGCAGATCGTAGTTCTCAAATGAATACTTCTGCTGTATTATGTTCCAATTTTATTCGAAGTTGATTGTAGAAATGTCAAGATGAGCATTTTTGTATCGATATATTTGGAGGGATTTTCTGATATATGGGCAGCCTGATTTCATAAGTTATTTTATAATTAGGAATCTCGGTTGTCTGTTTGGATTGCCTTTTTTTTAAATTGTGACTTTTTTTCGAGTTTACTGATAAGGATGCTTGCTTCTGCCGGCATAAGGTGCTTTGTAGTCAGAATGAAATTGTTTAATTGTAGGCAATGTTTATAATATTTACAGATGGTTTGGGTAAAGATGTTAAAAATAAAAATAAATAAAAGTGTAAATATTTTTTTTTCGGAAAATGTATACAAAACACTTCTATTGATTTAAATAGATCACTCCGATCATGAATGCGGACAAATGTGACATCAAACCAGTAGAATATAATTCCACTGTATTGCCAAACCAGCTACGTTTTTGTGAACCTCGCCAAATGATGAATGAGATTTGGGGTTTTTGTGAGATCACCATATTTCTTTAAACATTATTTTGAAAGCTTGCTTTTATATTATTTATTAATGGTGTATGATAGCATCATATTTATTAAATTGATAGAAATATCCTAGAATTATTATAATTTAAATATTTTTTTTTAATTTTCCACATTTAAAAAAAATTATTTGACGCAACTTTAATTATGAGTAAATGTTATCAGCTTTCTTAATTAAGGTTCTTTTTTATCTTTTCTTTCCATTTCATTTAAATTTCAATAAAAAAATAACGTATATAAATTGCTTTTTTTTATCTAAAAAATACATTTAAGTACGCAGGAACATTCAACTTAAATAGCGAAAAAATTGCAACATTTTTTTTTTTTTGCAAATATATGTTGGAAAAATTGCAACATTTTTTATGAAGTATTCACTCTCAACTTTCAAAATTGCAGAGCGATCTGCTCAAAGAAGAAGGTCGTACGATGAAAGACAAATCCAGGAAAACGTGCGACGACAGATTTTGATGTCTTACAGTCGCTTATTCCCCTAAATTCCTCCATTTTCAGTATCTCAAGATCGCATTTTCAGAAATCAGCCTATGGGCCTAAAGTATATTGCAATAATATGATCTCGTTCAGTTGTCATGAAGGCCTAGTCAACCCATAACCAAGTATATCGGTGAGAGCATTGCACTGATCATAAGACTTTATGGCTGTTTGTAAGAATAGAAAAATGGAAAGACTTGTTAAAAACATTTGTAAATAATAAAATGCATTTTTTATAGATTCTACGTGATTTCATTATTTTATATCTTTATTATATTTATTATTATTTTATATCGGATCTTTTCAGCCACCTGAATCGTCCTTGCATATTTAAAGCAAATCGTATTTAAAATATAAGCCATACACAATTCTAAATATAAACTCCTGTATATATTCCAGAAATAGATTCCATTCTTGATGTAATTAGAATCGATGAATTATTATATGCTCAGAATAAGAGAAAGCAAAAAATTGTTAAAAAATTTAAAAATTCGAACTTTTTTGTAGAACATACAAAATAGTTAATCTACAGCTGTTATAGTATTGAGAAACTGATAGATATTTTTAAAGAATATAGTTATTTTTATCCCATTAAATACTTAAATATGTTCATTTACTGATGAACATCGATCTGAATCGAAATGCGCATAAAATCTCTTAAAAAAACATAGAATACAAAGTATTTCAGGTTTGGAACATAAAACTAATGCATGAAATGCTACAGAAATGGTCGCAATTCTTTCATAGGCTGAGATGTAACCAGAAAATCCTCATAAAAACGAATGAAATCCAATCGGCAGTTTCAGCTAATCAGTAATTTTCAGCCAGAGAAATCAGAAGACAATGAAATAAGTTTGATTTCGCTACAACAATGGAAAGCTTAACTATATTTCAAAAATCTTTCTAAATGTAACATCAAATGTTTCTTACTGAATAACATAAACCCTTATCTTGAATGGAAAAAATCATTGATCTAAATCGTGATTTATTAATATTGCTTTGATACTATTAAAATAACTGTTTCAGAATCCAAGAGACTTCTCTCAGATATTCCAGCCATATGGCCGTAACGTCTAGACAAGTGTAAGCGAGAAAACAGGAAAAGATATTCGTTCATATTATCACAAAGGCAGCGGCGGCAGCCTTGTGGTAAGGTCACGGCTTCGGAAACGGAGGGTTTCAGTCGAGATTCGATTCCACCGAAGAACCGTTATGTAAGCGGGTCTGGTGCACGTTATAACAGTCGGAGTAAAATGTCATCGTTCTGGTGTGGAAGTTTAGAGAGGAACTTGGCAGCTCAGATGATGTCCTCGTCATCTGACCAGGGTTAAAAATAACGAGATCCGTCCTAAAATAGTTCTAATGTTGATTTAAAACTCGACGTTAGTATAAAAAACTAAACTAAATATTTTGCTAAAAATATTATTCGTACTGTCAATCTCCATAGCTCAGTTAATCATCGAATTGCTAATATCTTTGTGTATTTTTCGTACCTCCGCCATTGAAATCCTAGAATCAACATTTTATTTCAAAAAGTTATTTGTTAATTGCTGCATTTGACAAGGGTGGTTCACGGGATTCATCATTTTCTAAGAATTTCAATTAAATCGTATGGGTCATTATATCTTAATACTTTCATCAGCACGATATTTTTGAAACTTCAAATTTCTATTGATATAAAATTATGAGGCTAGAATTGTCCAGCAATTTTTCATTTTTCCCAAATGCTTTTCAGAATGGAAGGCATGGACCATCAGCATGTAAAAAATGCACTCGCATCACATTTTATCGCTTGATTAGGTTTGAAGAGGTTTGGTTTGGTTTAGTTATATTAACGTCCCGTTTGAAGCAACACTAGGACTATTTTGGGACGGACCTAGTAATTTTGAACCGCGGTCAGATGATGAGAACGATACCTGAGCTGGCACCGCCCTCTCCACACCACACCACACCAGCGGGATTAGGTTTGAGGTATAAACTAGAAATCAATAAATATTCTTACTGTTGCCAAAAGAGCAATATAAATTTCAAATTCGTGGTTTAATTCGGGAACATAAAATTTCTTTTAAATATATAGCCTTTTGAAGAAAAATTTTATTTTTAATGTATAAAAATTGGAAAAATTCACAGTAAATTTTGAATGGGCATGGAGAATAATATTAAAAAATATTTCAAAAAAAGAAATGTGTATCAAACGATTATACGGTTACTGGATTCGATCTGACGACCTGCAAAATGCAGCGACAGAACCCATCCTTCATTCCACCGCGCCACACAGACTTTACAGCCCGTAACAGTCTAATAATGTTAAGCTATATTATTATTTGTAGTTTGAAAAATAATGGAAATCGGGTCAAAAAGCACAATGCTAAAAATCGGAATGATTTTTGCTCATGTGCGAGAGGTTGGAACTTAAAATTTCTTTTAAATTTATAGATTTTTGAAGAAAAAATTTATTGTTAATGTATAAAAATTAGAAAAATTCACAGTAAATGTTGAAGGGGCATGGAGAAAAATATTAAAAAATATTTCAAAAAAAGAAATATGTATCAAACTATTATACGGTTACTGGACTCGATCTGACGACCTGCAAAATGCAGCGTCAGAACCCATCGTTCATTCCACCAGGCCACACAGACTTTACAGCCCGTAACAGTCTAATAATCTTAACATATATTATCATTTGTAGTTTGAAAAATAAAGGAAATTGGGTCAAAATGCACAATTCTAAAAATCGAAATGATTTTTGCGCATGTGAGAGAGGTTGGAACAATAAATTTCTTTTAAATTTATAGATTTTTGAAGAAAAATTTTATTTTTAATGTATAAAAATTGGAAAAATTCACAGAAAATGTTGAATGGACATGGAGAATAATATTAAAAAAATATTTCAAACAAAGAAATGTGTATCAAACTAATATTCGGTCAATTGACTCCATCTGACGACCTGCAAAACGCAGCGCTAAAACCAATCGTTCATTCCACCATTCCACACAGACTTTACAGGCCGTAACAATCGATAAATCTTAACATATATTATCATTTATAGTTCGAAAAATAATGGAAATCGGGTCAAAAAGAACAATGCTAAAAATCGGAATGATTTCTGCGCATCTGCGACAGGTATGAACTTAAAATTTCTTCTAAATTTAAAGATTTTTGAAGAAAAATTTTCTTTTTAATGTATAAAAATTGGAAAAATTCACAGTAATTGTTGAATGGACATGAAAAATTATATTAAATTTTTTTTGAAATGTGTATCTAACAAGTATACGGTTACTGGAATCGATCTGACAACCTGCAAAATGCAGCGTCACAACCCATCGTTCATTCCACCAGGCCACATAGGCTTTATAGCCCGTAACCGTTTAAGAATCTTAACTTATATTATCATTTCTAGTTTGAGAAATAATGGGAATTGGGTCAAAAACCACAATGCTAAAAATCGGAATGATTTTTGCGCATGTGCGATAGGTTTGAACTTAAAATTTCTTTTAAATTTATAGATTATTGAAGTAAAATTTTATTTTTAATGAATAAAAATTCGAAAAATTCACAGTAATTGTTGATTGCGCTTGGAGAAAAATATTAAAAAAACATTTTTTAAAAAAAACTGTGTATCTAGTTACTATACGGTTACTGGAATCGAATTGATAACCTGCAAAATGCTGCGCCACAACCCATCGTCCATTCCACCAGGCGACATAGGCTTTATATATCGTAACCGTTTAAGAATCTTAACTTATATTATCATTTCTAGTTTGAGAAATAATGGGAATCGGGTCAAAAACCACAATGATAAAAATCGGAATGATTTTTGCGCAAGCGCGAGAGGTTTAAACTTAAAATTTCTTTTAAATTTATAGATTTTTGAAGAAAAATTTTATTTTTAATGTATAAAAATTGGAAAAATTCACAGTAAATGTTGAATGGACATGGAGAATAATATTAAAAAATTATTTCCAAAAAAGAAATGTGTATCAAACTATTATACGGTTACTAGACACGACTGACTACCTGCAAAATGCTGTGCCAGAACCCATCGTTCATTCCACCAGGTCACACAGACTTTACAGCCCGTAACAGTCTAATAATCTTAAAATATATTATCATTTCTGATTTGAAAAATATTGGAAATCGGGTCAAAAACCACAATGCTAAAAATCGGAATGATTTTTGCGCATGTGCGAGAGGTTGGAATTTAAATTTTCTTTTAAATTTATAGATTTTTGAAGAAAAATTTTATTTTTAATGTATAAAAATTGGAAAAATTCACAGTAAATGTTGAATGGACATGGAGAATAATATTAAAAAATTATTTCCAAAAAAGAAATGTGTATCAAACTATTATACGGTTACTAGACACGACTGACTACCTGCAAAATGCTGTGCCAGAACCCATCGTTCATTCCACTAGGCCACACAGACTTTAAAGCAAGTAACAGTATAAGAATCTTAAAATATATTATCATTTGTAGTTTGAAAAATAAAGGAAATCGGGTCAAAAAGCACAATGCTAAAAATTGGAATGATTTTTGAGCATGTGCGACAGGTTGGAACTTAAGATTTCTTTTAAATTTATAGATTTTTGAAGAAACATTTTATATTTAATGTATAAAAATTCGAAAAATTCACATTAAATGTTGAATGGGCATAGAGAAAAATATTTAAAAATATATATATATTTTTAAATGTGTATCTAACTATTATACGGTTGCTGGAATCGACCTTACGACCTGCAAAATGCTGGGCCAGAACCCATCGTTCATTCCACCAGGTCACACAGACTTTACAGGCCTTAACAATCGAAGAATCTTAACCTATATTATCATTTCTATTTCGAAAAATAATGGAAATAGGGTCAAAAAGCACAATGCTAAAAATCGGAATGATTTTTCCGCATGTAAGAGGGGTTGAAACTTAAAATTTCTTTTAAATTTATAGATTTTTGAAGAAAAATTTTATTGTTAATGTATAAAAATTGGAAAAATTCACAGTAAATGTTGAATGGGCATGGAGAATAATATAAAAAAAATATTTCAAAAAAAGAAATATGTATCAAACTATTATACGGTTAATGGACTCGATCTCTCGACCTGCAAAATGCAGCGCCAGAACCCATCGTTCATTCCACCAGGTCACACAGACTTTACAGCCCGTGACAGTCTAATAATCTTAAAATATATTATCATTTCTAGTTTGAAAAATATTGGAAATCGGGTCAAAAACCACAATGCTAAAATTCGGAATTATTTTTGCGCATGTGCGAGAGGTTGGAATTTAAATTTTCTTTTAAATTTATAGATTTTTGAAGAAAAATTTTATTTTTAATGTGTAAGAATTGGAAAAATTCACAGTAAATGTTGAATGGGCACAGAGAAAAATATTAAAAAAAAATTTCAAAAAAAGAATTGTGTATCAAACTATTATACAGTTACTGAACTCGATCTGACGACCTGCAAAATGCTATGCCAGAACCCATCTTTCATTCCACCAGGCCACACAGACTTTACAGCCCGTAAAAGTCTAAGAATCTTGACCTATATTATCATTTCTAGTTTGAAAAATAATGGAAATCGTGTCAAAAAGTACAATGTTATATTCGCTATAAACTCTTCAAATCCGTCAGCGAAGTAAAAGCGCAACTCGAGGTTTATTTCTTGTCCAAAACAATTTAGGAAAGAAGGCATCATGAGACTTCCTGAGAGATGGAAGAGCT
>JAPMOR010051969.1:119697-138190 GCA_026543865.1 Argiope aurantia | reverse complement strand
TGTTTTGCGAAATGTTCAAACGCGAAGGAGCAGATGTCCAATCATAGCGCATATAAAAGCGAAAGATAATACTTTTGCCAATCTAGAGAAAACGGAGATTGCCAGCTTTGGCGCGTTATCGCAACTTGGTGAAGAAGGGGGTTAAACTCCGTTTCACCCAAGATCTTAAACCACGGTACTGGAAGCAAATGAGATCATTCGTTTCTTCGAGTCAACGAATATTCTTAACGGATCAGTCATCTCGCTTGCAATTGAAAAGTCGCCAATATCGCCAAAATAGCCAAATGGTTCCGACATTTCAAGGTTTGAATTTCAAGTTTTGGGTCATTGCAAATTTAAAACTTATCTTGAAACAGAAATATTTATCATGCTAATATTAAAAAAATTAAGTAGGCTTCTTTGTTTTAAAAACTATTTGCTTCAATTTTGAAGTATGACTCTTGAATAATTTCACTTTTATTTATTCTTTTGAAAAACAAATACTAATCATATTAGCATTAAAAAATTTCTAGATTTCTAGATTAATATAACTAAGCTTAACTAAACTGTGGGACAACACCATTATTTTATTATTATCGAGAAAGTTTCGATAAAATCACTCCAGATGGTTCGAAATGATAGCGAGAGAAATGTTTAATTGTTTATAAAAAACATTCAACTTACCACATAAAATTTTTTTCAAAATCCTGAAATCTCGAAAGAAAGAGATTATGATGAAACGAAATGCAAGAAAATCAATGAGTCTCGTGCCAGGTTAGGATGATTTCTGATAAATTAGCGATATAATTGCGAATGAATTGTTTATTTTTTCAAAGAAGTAGGCTAGGTATGAATAAAATGTTTTAGCTATTCAATATTTTTTTGGTTTGATTACGAATTATCACGAAACGTGAACATCGTAAAATCATATCAATAAAATAATAAGTTTGGAGTTAAGGAAAAACATATTCATATACATTGATTTCCTTTGTACTTGCTAACAAAACAATTAATATATATGAAAAAAAATTTTAAAGTCAATTTTTACTTAGGTCAACATAAATTTTTTTTATTTTATTTACTTTTTATTAAATAATTAGAATTAATATATAAACATGTATATACCGGGTGCGGCATAAATGCGTGAAAACTTCAAAAAATCATAATAAAACAAGTAATGCTCAAAAAAATTGCGGTTTGCGGGAATATATTCAGAGAGCCTTTGGATTTCGTCATTTCCATTAAAAAATGTATTTAAAAATGACCGATAGATGGCGCTCACAAGTCATACCGAGACTGTTTATGCAAATCAGTATAGCTATAAAACACAAAGCTGGAAATGGATCTGCCATTCGACGCCAGTAGCATGTTATCACTACCGGATCGCGCATTAGTGGTTAAACTGTTCTATTAGAACGGTGAATCCTCGACTAAAGCATTGTTACGGACAGTGAAAGGAATTAGAGCGAAGAAAAACCCAATTTCATTGAATGTATTATTGAATTTAGTTCGCCGTTTTGAGGAAACTGGAAGATCTAGAGGATCGTCCACAAAGTGGCAGGCCATCGGAAACTAGAGGATCGTCCACAACGTGGCAGGTCATCCGTCAGTGCTGACCGCGTCCCTGCTGTCCAAAGGGTCATGAGAAATGTGGCAGCCGACTTCAACGGTGAGTTCCAGTGCACGTGAAGCAGGTAAAAAAACAGGAATTCCGGAAAGGTCGATCCGACGCATTCTGCACGAAATCTTGAAACTGCATCCGTACAAGATAGAGGCATTTCACCAGTTGTTGCCAGCAGATTGCGAGAAAAGACAAGCCTTTGCAACATGGGTTCTCGTACAAATAGAACGTGACCCACAATGGTTACTGAAAATCATGTGGACAGATGAAGCCCACTTTTCATTGCATGGTGACGTCAATACGCAAAACAGTCATATATGGGCAGCATCAAACCCTCGTGCGTACACGACCAAACCACTACATTCTCCACATGTGACTGTTTGGTGCGGTTTCACTGCGTCCTTCATTCTAGGCTCTTTCTTTTTTGAAGAGCTTTGTCCTGTATACGGTTGGAAAACCTGTTCCGTCACTGCAGAACGCTATCTTACGCTTTTGCGAGACCACGTTATGCTAGCTTTGCAGAAAAGATGTGCGTTATCTTCCGTCACCTTCATGCAGGATGGTGCCCTGCTCCACGTTGCTAGTTCCGTTAAGACGTTCCTCCTAGACACATTTACTGAGGACAGAGTGATAAGCAGTGGATGTAAGAATGAGTGGCCTTCACGATCGCCAGATCTTTCTCCAGCGGACTTTTGATTGTGGGGATACCTGAAGTCTCGTATCTACCGGGGCTCTCCTGCCACCTTCATGGAAGTGAAAGATGCCATTCAATTGGCCGTTAGTGAGATCGATGCCGTTATGTTACACGCAGCTGTAATAGGCGTAGTTACGTGCCTCACTTGCTTAATACCTTGTGGTGGCGGTCATGTTGAGCATCTTTTGCTTTAAAATAAAATGTACTATAATGTTACTGTGCTCTGTTTTCCTGATTTGCATAAACCGTCTTGGTATGACCTTGTGAGCGCCATCTATCCGTCATTTTTAAATACATTTTTTTAAATGGAAATAACGAAATCCAAAGGCTTTCTGAACATATTCCGGAAAACCGCAATTTTTTTCGAGCATTACTTTTTTTATTACGATTTTTTGAAGTTTGCACGAATTTATTCCGCACCCGGTACATATGTCAGAATTACAATGTTAATTGACAAAATAGAGACGACAAGCGACAAACAAATAGAGCCGATAAACTTGGCTACCATTTGGCGATATAGCGACGTATTTGGAGACTTTGGCGATCAAATAGAAATTACTGGATAAATTAATTAATATTTGAAAAAAACTGTGAAAAACATCAAGTGTCATCCACTACAAGTTTTAAAAAATGTATTTGAACTTGAGTGGATGAATAAAAAGAATTTTATTAACGATTGAAAATTTGAACAAGATATATATAGAGAGAGTGTGAGCTGATAATAGAAATTGAAAATAAATCCTAATAAAAAGAAACAAAAACGCAGTTACAAATTACAATTTTCAATATGAAGAAAAACCATCCGAACATATACAACACAATTATTTCCAAACAATTGCAAGTAAACTTCATTCTGGTGGAAACAAAATCTTTCAAATACGGCGTCATGCCTAGTTAATGTTGCGTTGAAGAAAAACATTTTATTAAACAGTTTCAAAACTTCCATTGTTTGCATTATTAAGCTAAATCAAATTTGGTTGGCATTGTTCAGCAATTTAAATTCAGGAGTCAGTCGTTTTGAGTCAAAATAAATTTTAAGGCTAGACGGAAATCGCTTTGTTTTCACTGAGAAAACGTGGTTTTATTCAAGTGTTAAATAATAATTACAGACTTTAGTTTATTTGTAAGGAATTTTTATGTACTTTTTATAACTTTCTCGCATACGAAGTATACAAAGATAAAATATTATAATCATCTAAAAAATTCGTTCTTGTGATCTCTGTGTTTCAGAATTACCTGAGTGTAAAATACACATTATTGGAATTATAATCTGTCTGTCTGTGAGTGTAAGAATACAAAAATAGAAAGGGGAATAAAAATTTGTGTCTAATTCTAACTCCAAATTTGCATTATTTATGACAAATTTTGGGCAAAATCTGTGAAAAGCAGTCTGCCTGACTCTCTGTTTTGAGTTATATATGCATATACGATAACTCAAAAAAGCAAAGCGCTATATGAATGAAATTTGTTATAATATTTTAAAATTGGTTTATATACAGATGTTTAATTTTGGATTTAATAAGTCAAAATGGTGATTGTTATTTATTTATATGTTTGAGAACACAACAACTAAGAAAACCAACGATTTAGATAAATGAAATTTGGTATGTCGTTATCTATACTTATAATAAAGCTCAATGTGTGTGTGTGTTTTGGCGCTCTACAGGCCAGACCATTGAACCTACAACTACCAAATTTGGCACGCGTATACCTTGGAGGTCGGGAATGTGCACCTGGGGGTTATTTTTTCCAATTTTTAATTAGAATTATATTTATTTAAAAATTAAGTGAAATTTTGGCGTGTTTTTGCTATAACTTCAGAAAATATTATCGCACAAAAAAGATTTTTACATGAAGTTAAAGATCAAAAATTTATCTTTTAAATGATACCAATGTTTTAACCTTAAAATTAAATTTCTATTTTTAATGAATTTTAAATAAATATTTTAACTATATTTTTTCAACAATTTTTTTCGTACAAAATAAAAATAAAATTTAAGCTGCAAGAGCCCGTTTCGCATTCATGGGAAATAATTAGCTTTTTTCTAATTGTTGCCATCACATTGATTAAAGCTCCAATTAAAAATAAATTAAATCTTTTTGGAAATGAAATCGTCTGTAGGAAATGAAACAAATAAGAAGTATTATTTTTTCTAAAAAATAAATTCAAGAAAAATTATTTTATGATCTTTTACACTCTCTATATTATTAATCCAATAAATCAGTTTTATTTTAAGGCAAGTTTTGTTTAATATGAACAGGATATTCATTCAAATCAAGGCCACACAGCTAATTTGTAAACCTTTAGTAAGACACAGATCTGCTAAAATGGTCTAAATGGAAAATGATTATATTTTATGAAACTTGATTCAATAAATGCTCTAATAAATAACGAATTTTTGGTTTTACATAAAGCTTCTGCTGTGGAAATCAGGATTAACAAAATGTTCTTGAAACACTAATATTTTAAATAAAAAGAGTTAATCTCCAATCAACTAAATCAATCACTTAAACTGACTGATTTATGAAAATTTGAATGTCACTATTCAATAAAAAAAGGATAATTTTAGATTTTCCATCGATCGTTTCAAAGAAAATACGCCAATCAGCTCGTAGGTTTCTCAAGATTAATTGGCCTAAGATTATGAAAATGTTCAGTTTTTCTAATTTTTTAACATTCAAAACTTCATAAATAAGTCTTAGTTCATTCATTTATTTAAAATTTGGTGTGTCCAGAATATTTCTCAGAATATGATACCTTACTGCATTAAATTTAGACTTCATAATTTTTGAAATATATTTATAAGCCGGAACAAAATATTATTATTGATTTCATTTCAATCCTTTTGAAAGCAAAACTAAAAACTGCATTTTATGCTGAATCTGAGAAAGTTTTGTTGAATTATTGTTTGAGATATTACATAAATATTTTGTAGTTCACATAAGACTTAGATACCGAGCGATTCTGTTTGCAATACTCATATTCAATAATAATAATAATAAATCAATAACAATAAAGATGATAAATAAAATAAAACGCTTGGTTTTATTAAAAAATATCTTTATATTAATTGCAATTTCACCATTTACATTTAAATTAAAGTTGAAATTTTGCCGGAAATGACAACAAATTATCAAAATATATATAGTAAATTGAACGAAACGATCTAAACAGTATAAGTTTGGTATGACTATCAAAATTTGAAGATTAAAAATGTTTTGTTTGAGAATCCTTTAAGAGACCAGTTACTTAAAATAATTAATTGAAAATTGTAGCGAGCGGTAATACTGGCGAACCAAAGGCGGCTAGTATATGCATATAGCAAAGTATTTGTGTGTTCCTTGAAACAAATTTACAATCTTGATTATCTTCAATTTATATTTTGGTTTATCTGCTCTTACCAGAAAAATCACTTTCCACTTTTTAAATTCCCAAAAGTGATTTCATTTCAGTTAATTTAAAAAATAAATATATGTTTTTCGTACTTTTCTGCCATATCTGAAGAAAATATTATTTAAAAAGAGTGAATTTTAAAACTCAAAATTTTATGTTTAGGGTATCAATTTAACTGTCGTACAACTTTCCCAAATTTTAACAAATGAAAAAAAAAAAAAAATCTTGTATTTCACCAATTATTTCCATTGTTGTGATAAATATCGGTCAAATTTGTTGTTTCCTCAAATATTTTAATTCACTGTTAAAGTTCTCATTAACAAGTTAATTTTTTTTTGGTATATTAAATCCAAAATAAAATTCCACCTACCCGCAATTGAATGTTCTATACTTTTTAAAATAAACTTTGGATTACATTTATCAAATGAAAAAGGTAATATTTTGATTAATAATGAAATGCGTGTTAATAATTTAACAATTTGGAAAACTAATATTCTAAGTGAACCGATTGCTCCCAATGCATTTCGTCAATGAGATATTACTAAATATCACTTTTATGAAACATATTTCCATTTCCTATCTCCCATAATGTTTTGATCCTTAAAAGACCGAAACTGTCAAAAGTCTCGCTAGTTTCTTCTATATATTAAGTAATCTCGATCAAAGGAATCAAATAATCATCAAAAAATTCAAAACGGATATTTTGATTGATATAGATATTTTGACCATCCTGAACTCGAAAAAATTATTTAGGGAATCTTGTCAGTGTGTCTGTCTGTCTTTTATCACGTATCTACCCAATTGAAAAGATAGTGGTTAAAAGCATTAAAAGTACGGGATCGCGTTACATCTCTGTCAATCTGTGATTAATCGAAATATAATCTCCCTTTTCCCATACCTCCTTTATTTAGAGAGCTGGGAGACGATTAAGAAGATAAATGATGAATATAAAGATTTAGATGATAAAAAAAAGGGGACAAAGTCTAAAATCAAATAATGTGTCAAAATAAGAAAATAATATATTATAATAGTGACTGTAGAAACTAGTGATGTAACTATTTCTTAAAAATAACCAAAATGTGTTAGAAAAAGGCAATGAAAAGTGATGATATTAATCTAAAACCAATTTTACAGAACTTATAAGAAATAGTTTTTCATTAATATAGATTTATATCCTTTTATCTTTTAAATTTAATTTTAATAATCTTTCAGAAATTATACAAAATATGCATTATGTGTATTTTACAAAAGTATTTATCATTATTTTAGTTGCGGGATTAACGCGCAAACACATTATGAAGGTCTATATAAATAATTCTTTTATAATACCATGAAAACTGTATTACTTAGCCATAAGATTTGGCAATACCTATAGTATCTTTTTTTTATTAGAATACAAACGATTATTAAAAAAAATGTAAATGAATTCCTGTAGAATCGCAGTTTAATTTAGAATTCGTTTTCGGAAAAAGTGGAAAACTTTTTCCTTTCAGAATGCAAACGATTATTAAAACAAATGTAAATGTATTCTGGTAAAATTGTAATTCATTGTAGAATTCTTTTTGAGAAAGTAAAGTTGTTTCGGAACACAAAAGCTGCTTTTTCATAGTAGATAAAGTAGCTTTTATTACTTTAATAAATATTTTTGAATTCCATTTCATCTAGAGATTTTTTCGATCATTTGAATGAATTTCAATTTTCAAAGGTTTCAATAAATGTTTTTGTGTGCTTGTATTATTGTTGTTGTATTGTTATAAAACATGTATTGTAGTACATTTTTTAAATACCAACAAGAATAGTCTCCCCAAAATTTTCTTGCATACTCTCTCAAAAAATTGTTAAGTCAGAGAAAGTCTTGCATGGCGTTGACGTACAATAATTACGAAATATTAACTTTTTGCGTGAATTTAGCATTTTTACTAACTCTTTCGTGTCATCTTTAAAGAGATTTTTGGCGATCAAGGCATGGCGTGCGCTTATTAGTATCCAAAAATCGAATTTGTGCTTTAGATACGCTTCTCTCAATCGATTGAAACAAAGGTTTCACATAAAACTGCATTTATAGTCACAAAATTCCATACCAAGTTTGATATATTAAAGTCATTGTGTTTTTCAATGATCGCGTTTACATGTTTTTAAAAGTACAGACCGATAGACTGTCAACCCGTTCTTGGATTTGGCTCATACTTTGACAGGTGTCTATAGATTTTAAATCTGAGTACCGTATTTTATCTATATAGCTATCTTTGTTTTGTAGTATTCATATTAACTTATTTTCGAATAACAGGACAGACGAACTTCCTCGGAACAGATTTCACTCAGAATTTGACAGAAATCTTCAGATTTTGATGTAAAGACCTATATAAATTTCAACCTTTTATCTCAAAGGTTGTTATTGTTCTGTTATCTTTGTCACAGACAGATGGACGGACATTTTCTTAAAATGAGTTTTTTTAACTTATCTAGGTGTAAAGCATGGAGATTTGTCAAAATCTGGAATTCAAATTTTTTTGATGATTACTTTATTTTCTTTATACTACTTTATTTTGCTACCTTTCTTTTTTATATACTACTTTTCTTTATACTACTTTATTTTTATAAACTAAAAATAGAGATAGACAGATCAACTAATTACCAATCCATGAAGTTTTGGACTAGCGGTTTGAATTTTTTTTATTATATATATTTTTATTTATGTAAAAGGTCCCATTTTGTACCAGTATTCCTCTGATTCTGTTAAAAGCGAAATGAATATTTTATATTTTCTTCGTGTTTTTTTCCGCATGAATATCATTAAGAATTTCATCAATATCATTCCGACACAGAAAGTAATGTGCGAATTTCTCCCATTCAAGTGCCTCTTGAAACTTCTTTAAAACGTGTGGAACTGCTTTTCACGATAAAAACGATCCTCTCGACTAGCCCGCTTCTCTATAAGAGTTCCCTGTTGAAAAATTTATTACGTCTTTTGTTTTGTTCTCAGAATGGAGTCATTGTTCGTGATTCTGGACAAGGAAATGAAAAAGTGGAATTTCGTTGTTCGTATTAATGACTCCTGAGGGCAGAAAGTTGAAAAAAAAGGGTCCTTTCTTTCTGGTAATATAGCGGTTTCTTTGAAGAGTCCTTCCCCCTCCCCTAAGTTCTATAATGCGATTCTATCAAACTATTATTTTTAACAGCTAGCTTGTAAGTGTTTTTAACTTTCTCCGAAGATCGATATGAGACACAGTAGTTTGTTTGAATAAGTAACCAAGATAGTTGGTTTGAAGAGCAATCCTTGAAATAGCAAATAAAATAGGTTATTTTTTTTCAGTATGTGTTGATACAATTATTCGTTTTCATAATTAAGAAAATAAATACTGTAAGTTCTTGAATATTAGTGATTATTAATCTCAAAATATTATTAGAAAATGTCAACCACGAATAAAAAACAGATGTTTTAATACGATGTTTAATCTATCTTTATCTATATTTATGAACGAAACTAGATCGGTCTCGATTCTCGGATCAAATAATCTAGATTGGTCTAGATTCAGATCAAATAATCGCACTTACAGCCATAAGCTAGATAGTCTACTAAGTATAAAAGCAGATGACATAGTAAAATTGAAATCTGCTATCGCACATTCCAAGTTATCATGTGAGAACATTATTATTTTTAAGTCACTGTTTGCCTTAATTAAAGTCATTAAAAAGTTTAAACTGGTTTGAAGAAATCACGTGACTTTCAGATTAAGCATGCGTCGACATTTAGAAAAAGATGGGGTTTTTGCTAAATGTGATAACATTTTTTATACTTTTCTAATAACCCTAAAAACGAAGAATTGATGCCTCAAAAGCGATAGATCGCCAATTTTCAGCTCGTGCATTTTGAGGCTTCAAAAACCTCAAACCAAAACAACATGTTCTCACATGATACTAATCTTAAAACATCAAATGTTTATGAATCCACAGAATGGTCATTTATTTAGTCAACAGAATGAAAGAGGATTAATACACAAATTATTAAAGTGCATTATACAACATATTTAAACTCCTTTTAAATCCAATTTTTAATTTTGTGTCACAGATGGTTAGCAAATATTCGTAACTAGTATTCTCTATTTTTGAACATATTTAAAATTAAATTATTTCATTACAACAACTATTAAAAATACATGTCAAAATTTATTGGTTACTTTTCTAAATCTATACTTATAATAAAGCTCAATGTGTGTGTGTGTGTGTGTGTGTGTGTGTGTGTGTGTGTGTGTGTGTTGGCGCTCTACAGACCAGACCATTCAACCTACAGCTACCAAATTTGGCACGTGTATACCTTGGAGGCCGGGAATGTGCACCTGGGGGTTATTTTTTCGAATTTTTAACTAGAATTTTATTTATTTAAAAATTAAGCGAAATTTTGACGCGTTTCTGCTATAACTGCCGAAAATATTACCGCACAAAAAAGATTTTTACATGAAGTTAAAGATCAAAAATTTATCTTTTAAATGATACTGCTGTTTTAATCTTAAAATTAAATTTCTATTTTTAATGAATTTTTAAATAAATATTTTAACTATGTTTTTCAATAATTTTTTTCGTCAAAAATAAAAATGAGGATTAAGCACGTTTCGCATTCCTGAGAAAAAAAATAGCTTTTTTCAAAGTGTTGCCATCACATTGATTAAAGCTCTAACTGAAAATAAATTAAATCTTTTTGGAAATGAAATCTGCAAAAATATAATTTTTGGCACGCGTTTGTAGGAAATGAAACAAATATGAAATATTATTTTTCTGAAAAATAAATTCAAGAAAAATTATTTTATGATCTTTTACACTCTCTATACAGGGTGTTTATTCAGTCCCGGATCCATTTTGATATTTAATGACTCATAAAATAATGAAGATGTAAACAAACTTATGGCATTTATTGATGGAATGACTCATATATTTTCCTTTTCAGGTTTGAATATTTTTACTTTTGTAAATATCGTCTGCGCGTGTTTTTAATTTCAGATAATTTCATTTTCCAGTCTAAATATCTGTACTTTTCTAAATATCGTCTGCTTATTAATTGCATTTTTCTCTCTTTTGTTTTTGGCAACTATTGAAATGTTATGTTTACTTTTGATGTGTTTGTTCTACGTAGTACTTTTGTATGTGGTGTTTTATTCTATCGGATATTAAGGAGAATGCATACACCACAAGAGAAAGCACAGATTTTATGGTGGTCATAGAATTAATTTCCAATCAACTCAATCACTGACATTTAAGAGTTAATTTCAAATCACTTAAACTCACTGATTTATGAAGATTTGAATATCACTATTCAGTAAAAAAAGGATAATTTTAGATTTTTCATCGATCGTTTCAAAGAAAATACGCCAATAAGCGCGCAGGTTTCTCAAGATTAATTGGCCTAAGATTATGAAAATGGTGAGTTTTTCTACATTTTTAACATTTAAAACTTCATAAATAAGTCTTAGTTGATCGTGGAAAATAGAAACATTCATTCATTTATTTAAAATTTGGTGTGTTCAGAATATTTATCAGAATATGATTCCTTACTGCATTAAATTTAGACTTCATAATTTTTGAAATATATTTATAAACAGGAACAAAATATTATTATTGATTTCATTTCAATCCTTTTGAAAGCAAAACTAAAAACTGAAGTTTATACTGAATCTCAAAATTTTTTGTTGAATTATTGTTTGAGATATTACATAAACTATGAAAAATATTTTGTAGTTAACATAAGACTTAAATACCGAGCAATTCTGTTTGCAATACTCATATTCAATAATAATATTAATTAATAAATAACAATAAAGATGATAAATAAAATAAAGCGCTTGGTTTTATTAAAAAATATCTTAATATTATTTGCAATTTCGTCATTTACATTTTTAATTAAAGTTGAAGTTTTACCGGAAATGGCAACAAATTAGCAAAATATATAGAGTAATTGAACGAAACGATCTAAACAATATAAGTTTGGTATGACTATCAAAATTTGAAGATTAAAAATGTTTTGTTTAAGAATCCTTTAAGAGACCAGTTACTTAAAATATTTAATTGAAAATTGTAGCGAGCGGTAATACTGGCGAACCGGCTGGTCGCCAAAGGCGGCTAGTTATCTTATAATTCCAAAGTTCAAGTAGCCGAATACACTAGCAAATTCAATTGAATATCTAAACACTCATTAAAAAACACGTTTGAAAGATGAAAATTAATATTCTAAAACACATAATAATTTTTTTTTAATTTTTACTAATTCATATTGGTTTGAAAAACAAAAAAAGAATTTGTGCATTGCTTAAATATTATCGTTTGGAAATAAAAATCAAATATTGCCATTTTTTGACAGTAAATTTCGTGTTCTTTAAAATAGTGTTTATTATGTAAAGTCAATTTCTTCTTTTTTCATTCAACCTAGACATAACTTCCAAAAGCGAATAAAAAATTAAGAATAATGTTTAAAAAATTAGCAAAGAATAATAAAAAAAAAACTGAAATAAAACTATTAAATAATTATTTTGCATAGAGAAAATATTTTATATATTAGAGTATGCAAATAATTTTTCAATGTATTTTTTGCTCTGTCATTAACAAGAATTGGAAACATAAATATTATTTGCAAATACGATTGAGATAGATGTGCACGAATACAATACTTAAAAAAAAACTAGTAAATCGACAACAAATACAGGGACATTGTTTACCTCATTTGCAATTTTAATATTAAAGAATCGTTTTCTTACTAATATTAAACAAAGATTATTTATTCTATAATAATAGGGAATCATGTCGTTTCGCTTAGAAATAAAAATATAAGTTTTTCTAGGTAAAGTTTCAATGAAGCAAAAATTCATAAGTAAAGTTTTTTCAGTAGAAAAAGTAATCTCAGAGATCCCAAAAAGTAATTTTCTTATGACAAGACGTAAGTAATCTTTCGACATTCCAAAAAGTAATTTACTAGTGATAAGAAGACACTGACTGCGAATTTGAAATATGAATAATTATTACATGTTTATTCACTAGTGCATTGCCACTCGGGAAAATGAGTACATTTATTTGAATGAATGTTATCATGGTTTCATTTAAATCTGAATTTTTAAAACATTTCTGATTTTGGATAAGGAATAGTATAGAAGCTGCTCTACAGATAGTTTATTTGAATTTTAAATGTGGCATAATTTTTACTTGCTTCGAATAATACAGAATGGCCATAAAATGATCTTTCGTATTTTGAGACAGGATGCCAGAGCAATAATTTATACATAAAGATGAGTTTAGTTTATTGAAAATACAGCCGTATTATGACTGATAAGAAAATATTCTCTGTGAATATGATAATGCATGCCATTCATTTATGTTTCTGTATGTGCTTATTTTTATCACTCGAACATTAATGAAAATTTACATAATCCATTTTCGTTGTATTCATTGTAATTACTGATTTCAGATTTTTGGTTCGATAACACTGAGATTCCTCCTTCGATTGCCAAAGTTAATATTTTTGTATCATGTGCACAAATGGTAACATAAGTTTCTTGCAATAAAATAATTACAAACAATTTTTATAGAAAAAAGTCACAAATTCAAATGCGTGAAATATGCTTATTTCAAAGCATAAATCGCAATACTATAAAAAAAGTACTGATATCATAGCTCTCTCTAGATTTCACAGCGTTATATAACTCTCCCAACTCTGACACTAAACTTTAATGCAATTTTCAACTCTTTTTTTTTAATTTGACGAATTGAAACATCGAATTTTCTGTAAATTTCTGAGTATCTCGGACACCAAGATTCATCAAGTCACGAGATCTCGTTTTTCTCGAGCAAGTATTCATCATCAAGGACCCCCACCTTCCTCCAAAAAATCACAACCACCGAAATAATAATTATTGTTGTGAATTTTTTTTTTTTTTTTTTTTTTGCTGAAAGTTTTTTTAGGCAATTTTTTTTCTTGGTCGTTTTCTCAAAATTTCTACAGTCTTCACATGAAAGTTGGTTTTAATCCATTCATTAATTTTAGATGCTAATCATTCAAACAAATAATTTTACGACCACCCGACATTTCTCCGTATTTATCACAAATAATGGCAAGTTTCAGAATAAAAATAGATGAAAGACAATCTGATAAGGGAAAAAAGATTTGGCTTTGTTATAATCTTTCATATGATGGCTAATTTTGGCTTTGTTATAACTTTTCATGTAATGGCTAATTTTGGCTTTGTTATAACCTTTGGGTATTGGTTGTATATCCCCTTGATAAAACATTTTTGTGTATTGACAAAACCATTAGAAAATTATAATGATAATAATTTCAGTCTCTTATATTAATTATGGTGGTTCTAATCTTAATAAATCTACTCAGGAAAAAAAATGTGACATATTCTATCAAAGCAATCTGGGAATACCTGATTTCTGATTTATCTCAAGTATCTGATGGTAGGTTTGCTTCTTATAGGACATTTAGAGAAAGTGGGCCACATTTTGTGTTTCCCAAGGATTAGGAGTAGGAAATCCTCCAGTAATATAAATTCCAATCCATTTTCAAAATTTTTATCTTTTACGTTTCTGATGAGTGTTCAAAAAATAAAATTAACAATTGTGAATTCTTTTATTAAAAGTAATTATGAAATCACTTCATTTATAAATGTATAAATAATGATATGGTTTTTATTTTCATTATTTAAGTATAACTTATTTTTCATAAGTGATTAAACAAGAATATATTAGCTGATTTTCAAGTTTTAAAAAGATAGCAATATTATACATATTATATACTAAATAGGCACAGTACATGTGTTATGAGTCAGCTTTGTAGTTAGTGTCTTACTGTTATTCTGAAATGTAGATTCTCACTTATATTCTTTTATTGTTTAACAAATGCTTTTGACACATGTATAAATTCTTTTATTTATCAGCATAATTGAAGTTAGCTTGGTTTTAAAATAAATTTTTAAGCATTACTTTTGAATAAAACTTTATTTAATAAACCGACTTTTATAAAAAGAAAGCGAGTACGATTTCCCCTCATAGAATTTTGCCATGAATACGTTACCAATTTCTATTAACATGTATGGCTTTTTTTTACTCTCATACATATGAATTAGACGAAGAATCTCTGTTTAAAAATTCCATTCCGACATTTTGATGGGGAAATATTTACTTTTAGCAGCTGTAAGACTCAGATATCATAGACCAAACTGATTTTTAAAAATTTCTGTAGAACCTTTTTAATTATTTATGCTTTATTATATGAAATGTATGACGAAATACTGCGCCCGTCAATGAAATCAGCTTCGAGTTATTGATGAATCCTGACGCTTATGACCCTGCTTGAGACAGAAAATGCCATTTTTCTCTCTGCTTTATGATATATGCACAGAGAAAGTATCGTTATAGTTGACCTTGGAAATTATGGTGAATCTCATATTTCAGACGTCCCTGGTTCAATATAATCACTTTTGGAATTCTGCTTGTTTGTTAACATAGTAACTCATGAACTTAACGAGATACAAATTTCTTACGTGGCCTTTTCACCAAATTTGCAGGATTTTATGAAATGCAGGAACGTAATATGTTAATAGGATGTCTGCCTGTTCTTTGGTTCATATCCATCAGAACACGATAATTGAAAAATGGAAGTAATTAGATAGATTAAAAAAAGATAGATTTATTATTAAAGTTGTAGAGAGCATGAGAACACAATTATTATTTGAAAACGTAAATATTTAGATAGAAGAAATAAAATAAATTTATTTTTAAAATTGTAGAAAACATGGGAATACAATAATTCAAAAACAGAAGTAATTAGATAGATGAAATAAGCTAGATTTATTATTAAAATTGTAGATCTTCAGCAATTTTGAACCTAATCAATGACAATAACTGTCCGCCGATTTATACATTTGCGATAACTCAAAAGCGTACTCAACGCCATCTTTTAGAAACTTGAAAAACTCTAGAAAATCAAGAAGAAAACATTTTTCACTTTTAATTTTCTTATATACGTAGTATTGATCAAAAAGTCATTTACTGCAATCCTTAAAAACAATTCGAACAAGAGTTTTTATCGAATCTCCACGTTTTAGACCTCCCTAAGTTCGAAAAACAAATTTTGAAAAATGTCTGTCTGTCCATCTGTGACAAAGATAACTAAAAAAAACTTTGAGTTAGACAGATGAAATTTGGTATACGGTCTTTACACCAAATTTATAGATATTTTATCAAATTTTGAGAAAACTCCATTGAAAGGCAGTCTGTCCATCTAGCTGTTCGAAAATAAAATGCTTGTTTCTAAGGTTAACTCGATAATTACAAAACGAAGAAAGGATAAAATTTAATTTCTATAATGCAGACACCTAGAAAAATTTTGCGCCAAATACAACAAGGATCGACTATCTATTGGTTTGTACTTTCAGAAAAATGAGAATGCGATAGTTCAAAAACGCAAAAACTTTAATATATGAAATTTGATAGGTGATTTTGTAACTAAAAGTATAGTTTTGTATTAAATTTTTGTTTCGGTCTGTGGGGAAGACACATCTAAAACACAAATTCGATTTCCGGATATTATTATTAACCGCATACTAGGGATTAATCGCAAAAAATTCATCAAAGATCACACAATGAATTCAGTAAAATGTTTTCATACGATGGCTAATATTTCGTTAATATTTGAAGCTAATTTCATGCAAGGCGTTCTCTGAGATAACACTTTATTTGGGATTATGCGAGAAAATTTTGATATTTTTTAGTATAGAAATTATGTAATTTTTTTGTTTACTTTCTTCTGTATAATTCTCAATTGATTTTATTTTTCAAAATTTCAAATATCTTTTCAAGGATTTTTTTTTCTTCCCTTTTAAGTGGTACCATATTTGTGCCATGAGGGAACCCAAACAATTTAAACGAGAAACTTCAACCGGCTTGTAGCAAAATAAACAGAAATATATTACAAAAATAAACAACTTTCGTATTTTTCACAATTTATTAACACACATACAGATAAAAAAAATTCTTAAAGACATCTGATTTTATTAGTTTCCAGAACATATATACCATTTTAACAATCATCGTAGAATATGTTTTACAGAGTAAATAATTCATTAAAATCAGCAAGACACGAATTTTAATCATGCAATGATGTTTTTCTTTTAATATTATTACCACAATATTTACTATGCACTTACACGCTAAATTAAACTGATTAAATAAAAATAATAGTGAATAAAAGGACTTCCAAAAACAAGAATTTAATCTTATGCTAACGTTAGTTAACGTTTATTCACAAAAGATCCTTTATATAAGAAGCCAAATGTACATTATTAAATTAACATGTAGCATAGAATATTTTGCCATTAACTAGCACTTTAAACAAGTGAACATTAACTATCAATAAATTCTGTCTAATGTCATTTGTCGCTTGACATTTAACGATAAAATTCGATCAATAAGAATTTGAAAGGGGAAAAAAAAACTTCTTTTCCTTAAGTTTGTTAAAAGCTTTATTTCTACACGTTTAATTATATTACTGCTACAAGAAAAATACTTTTTACATTTTATCAATCATATTTCTAGTTCCTTTCTGCATACTCAAAAGGACTCGTAGAAACATAAAATTAATTAAATTACTTAGAATCGTTTGGTCTCGCAGACGAAATATTTACATTAAAGTGGGATTTTTTTAATGAAATAAAATATAGTATAATTATTTGAATTTTAATTGTATTTATAAGAATTCATATAATTCTTATAAAAATTTTAATAATTAATAATATTTGTAAGAATTGAATAATTGTAAGAAAGATGGTAAAATTATTCCTAATGTATTTTTAAATGTATTCCGAAAAATTCAATAACTAAGAAATGTGATAAAATTGTTTAAAATTTTCAAATGCATTATTCATAATTCAACCAGTAGGAATGGTCCTCTCAAAACTTTCTCTAATAAAGTATTATCCCAGAGAATGTCTTGCGTGGTATTAGCGTGCAAAAGCTACGAAATATTATCTTATGGTGCGCATTTGGCAATTTTACTGAATCTACCGTGTTGTCTTTGGCGAGTTTTTTGGCGATTAATCCTTGGAATGCGGTTAATAGTATCCGAAAATCGAATTTGTGTTTTAAACCCCTTTTTTTCGAACTAATTGAAACAAAAATTTAATCCAAAACTACACTTGTAATCACAAAATCCTATATCGGATTAGATATGTTTAAGTTATTATGTTCTTGAGTTATCGAGCCTACAGTTTTCTGAAAATACAGACCGACAGACGGTCAACATTTCGTTGGATTTGGATAAAAATTTAAAAGTTCTCTATACTGTAGATGTTTAATCGATGTACCGAATTCTATCCTTCTAGCTTTCTTCGTTTTGTAAGGCTGCGATTAAACTTTGGTAAGACTTCTTGCTAACTGACGGATGATCCTGACAACAGTTTTCAAGCAAGAATAACAGAAATCTTATAAACGTTGTTCTATTATAGATCCTCCCATCCAAGCTCCATTGCTGTTTAAAGCAACTGTTTATGACTGAATCATAATACAAATTCTACAATTGCTGCTCTACAATCTGACTACAACCATGCGTCATCCCTGTCAGTGTATTGGCAGTATCATACGAAAACAAGTGAGACAAGAAGAACGTTTACGAAATTCGATAATACTTATTAAGAATAGATTTTGATAATACTTATTAAGAATAGATTTCGATAATACTTATTAAGAATGTTCGAGAAAGATTTGCTCATATAATCTGCGAACATGAGAAAACATTGTTCTTAAACCCTATTCGGGGAACGAAATG
>JAPMOR010051969.1:101947-119687 GCA_026543865.1 Argiope aurantia | reverse complement strand
TGTATTTATATTGACCAAGGACTAGAAATCAATTTATGATTAATTCAGACATACATATTCTACAATAGTGTTGGTAATTTATCATGTATTTCAAAAAATCGAAAACTTTTAAAATCTGATTTGGGATTAGAATTTTGACAATTTTCAAGCAAGGACATCCATCAATCAACACATTTCCTAAACTGATTTAGTGTGTTGTTACTTTCAATGTAATTCAAAAATAAGAATTTGAGTTTTAAGCACGAAGTATATTTTGTTGTGACTGTAAACTCAATTAAGAAAGACAAGCGAATATGAGAAAGAATTTTACTTACTCTTTATGGCCAGAAGCAAATGGTGTAATCGATAAACAACTTCGACTATTCCTTATATATGAATAACTGAATTGCGAAAATTTTCAATTAGGAAATTTCGAATTTAGCTTTTACTTCAAGGTTTCAATCAACTAATTAATGCCTTAGATATTGTTTCGATTGATTATTTCCACATTTCTGTCAAGGATGGTTTTGTAATCGAGAAAATAATTTAAAATTCACTTTAATTACAGTAAATATTTTATAATGCCTGCGAGAACTTTTTTTTTTTTGATTTTCATTTTCGCAATTTTGCCCGAAATATAAAAGGTGAGAAAACAAAACATTTTCGTGTCAAGTTGTATGTTAATTAATATTTATTAATATTTGTCTATTATTAGTTGAATAATATCGATATAAAGAAAATTCAAATCCGTATATATATATATATATATATATATACACTGGTGTGCAAAACTTAAGCAACAGGTATGTATTTTACCATAACTTCACGAGAAATCATCTGAGAGACATGAAATTCAGAAATGAGATACAGCATTTTGTTCTGAAAGAATGACGAAAGCATAGTTGCGCAGAAATGAATACAATGCATACAGTATGGAATCAAACAAAAAAAGGCTTTATTGAACTCATAGTATCGTTACACATGATTGTCTGTCCAAGAGGAAGAACAGCAAGCAGATGTTCCTTAGTATGGGATATGCCCTCCCCTTAGTGCAATGGTTGCTTCGCACCGTCTCGCCATACTCAGCACCAGATTGTCCAACAGTTCTTGAGGTAAGAGTGCCCATTCCTCAATCAGCATCTGTTTAAGTTGTCGGGTGTTCCCAGGAGGGTGTAATCGTGCCGCAAGACGTCTCCCCAAAGCATCCCACACATGTTCTATCGGATTTAAATCAGGGGAGCACGCCGGCCAATCCATTCGAGTGATATCTTCACTTTCCAGGAGCTCCTCAACAGCATGAGTCCTGCATTGTCATCCATAAAAACGAAGTCTGATCCAATGGCACCTCGGAATAAACGCACATGGGGAAGGATCACCTCCTGACAATAGCGATCTCCAGTTACAGAACTTCTGTCGAAAACGTGGAGCTCATTCCGCCCGTTCATCATAATGTCTCCCCAGACGACAACTCCAGGACCACCGAAACGGTCTCTTTCTGTGATGTTACTGGGATGAAACCGTGTCCCGACCTCTCTCGTTGGCGACTTCGACCTGGCGTTGGGAATCGCTTGTGGCACTAAAACGACTCTCATCTGCAAAGAGGACACGACTCCATTGATGAGATGTCCAGTTTTTGTACTCCCTGCACCACTCTAAACGGTGCCGCCGGTGGGAAACTGTCAAAGGGATGCAGCGTTCAGGACGGCGGGCGAATAGGCCACCTTTGTGAAGGCGTCTGTACACAGTAAACGCGACACTTGTCGCCCCGTTGCTGCACACAGTTGCTGAGCAATGGCGCTTGCTGACTGGTTTCGGGTTCTTTTCGCCTGCAGGACGATATGTCGGTCATCCACTGCAGTTGTTTTCCTGGGGCGGCCACCATCAACCTTTCTCACCGCTGTACCTGTGGTTTGGAAGGCTTTCCAAGCGCGCGAAACGACACTTTTGTTGATTCCGAACTCTTCAGCTACACTGGTCACACTACGCCCCTCCTCCAGCTTTCCTATCTTCCTATCATTCTTCCACGTGTGAAATCGTCCAGGTGATTTCTGCTAGCCATATTTCACAAATTAACTCACGTGCACTTGCAGCGAATGTCTTTAATTGCGTCTCCGTCCTTCCTTTTATTGTAGTATTGAGCTGCGCGCGCCTTCCGCACGTGTTTTGCGTACGCTCACGTCGCCTGTGACGTTTTGTTCCTGATATTTGCATACGCATGACCTTTTTCTTGAATTACGTATTCATTGTACTGATCGCAAGAACTCCTTTTCTGCAATTTCATGGCTATCTGCTTAAAATTTGCATTGTTGCTTAAGTTTTGCACACCAGTGTATATATAATAAACGTAATTAAAACTCTTTTCAAAACCCACTTTTTGATCTTATTAAACAGCAGGATATTACGTTTAAATATTTTTTTCATTTTTCATTCTTGAGATCTATATTTGTAAGCTTATTACCAGGTTGTGCCACTGATATAGGATTAACATTTAATTTAATCGATGATGAGATTAGATTTCAATTTTCAAAATATTAAAGTAGCATATATACACGATTAATGCATAAAATTTCAATCTTCTACCGTATTAGGAAATAAGGGCAAAATCGATAGCAAAATCCCATGCATACAAAAACAAGTCAAATTAAAGAAAAGTATTTAAGAATAAGCAAAATTCCGTGCTTGTCAGAATGTAAAGGTATACAATGGCAGCCATAATATATACTCCTGCAGTCTTTTTATATATACTCCATTTTAAGCGTGCCGGTGTCCTGGACTAGGGGTAGAGCGTCTTCCCCGGGATCTGGGTGTTCCGAATTCGAGTCCCAGCTCGGGCATGGCTGCTCTTTAACCTAGGTTTTATCTGTGAGATGTGTGAAAGAGTCCTCCTGCAAGAAGGGGTTGTGCATGCGAATGTGTGAGTGTCATCTTCTTATGAACTGGAAGTCAGCCTTTTGCCCTCGGGTCTCAGGAACCTTTACCCTCAGAAGTTACTACACAAACTCGGCTGAAATCACTGAATAGTTAGCGGTCTTGTCTATGGCAAGTGCCGTAGTAACAACACTGATCGACACTGATTTGGCTTCAAAACTTCAGAATATGTTACCAGAAAAAAAGTTTCTCTTTAAAAGTAAGTTCTTAAATAAAATAAGTTTTATTTCCGTACAATGTTTTTGTCTAAACTCAAAAAAAAATTATAAATGTATTTTTATATAGTAAATACATACAATAAATTATTTGAAGTATTCGACATCAAATAATTTTTTGTATTTATATAATTTTTTTCTTTATAATTAAGATTAAATTTTAAAAATAAAATAAAGATAGACGAATCAATTCTAAAATGTTATCATGCTACGATGCATTGGACAATTGATAAGAATATTTATCATTTTTTATATAAAAAAAAGACGAGAAAGAAATACTCCCAATTTTTTCAATCTAATGCCAAAGAATTATCTTTTAACTCATATATTAATGAACTAAAACAAACATTGTAACTAATAATGCCGGACATTTCACAACTTTGCTCGATTCCTGACCATTATTTCATGGCCGGATAAAAAAAAAAAGAAAATAAAGAAAGAAAGAAAGAAAATAAAGAAAAAAATAAAGAAAGAAAAAGAAGGCTCTGGAAAAGAGTTATTCCAAAACGTAATTATGTTTATCCACAGAGTGACCACTCTTACAGTGGTCAGTAACTCGTTTGTAAATCATTATAGATATATAGATGCATTTAGAATGGATGGTAAGAATTACATTTTTTGTTATTTCAGCCAATAAATATATTTTTAAAAAAACAGCTACGAAATCTTTTTATGCAAATCCCCAGTCCTATCAATTATATTTAATAAAATATTCATGGCATTGCAACATTCTAAACCAAAAAAAAAAGAGGAAAAAGAAAATAAACCTCTACTTTTCTGTAACTAAAACTAATCGAATTATTAAATGATGAAAATCACTACTTATAGATAAATTTAACAGTTAAATTTGCGACGTTGAGAAAAATCTCCAGAAATATTTTTCAGATAGAAATTATGTATTTTCAGTTTGCAGACGATCGATGTTATTTATTAAAATTTGATATTTTTCGAATACTTTATATGAAGAAGCATTAGAACAGCTTTGGAACTATTTCAAATAAATGATTAACCAACTTTTTTCTCTATTTTATTTACTCAGTAGTCATTTTGTAAATGCTTTAGTTTTTTTTTTAAATTTACAAATTGAACATTTTATAGGATTACAAATGCACAATTTATCAAAAAATTTACAAATTATATTTGCTATTTCAAATACACGTGAGGAAGTTACGGAAACGCAATTACTTTTGTAGGGGGAAAGAAAGAAAGAATAATTCTGTCACATAGATCATAAATCAGTCAGAAAATTTAAATCCTTTTTTTAAGATGAAAAATTTCAGCTGCTTGTAGCAATATGTTATTATTATTTATTTAATATTTTCATTTATATGGAAAACTTCTTTCAGTGGTTTTCCTCCTTTCAGTGGTTTCCATTAATTAAAAAGAAGTTACGAATTTTAATTCTTCTGGTACTATTTAAAGAACATTTAATTGCGTTATTTTTTTCTTTCAAGCTGTATACCTGGGTAAGAAGTAATAACAGAACTTAAACACTCTTGTATATAAGCAATTTTTAAAAATTAACAGTAAAGTGTCTTTTATTTCAAGCTATTTATTTATTATAATCGCATTTTTAACATTACTTAAATAAAAAGGATTTAGTTATTCCAATAAACTATATATATATATATAGTGTTCAAATAATTGAGAGAATACCTTACTTTTACTTGATAAATCCGACTTTCAATATAAATAACATATTACCAAGAAATGCAAACATGTTTTTATTTTTACTCATGACAAATGGCTTATTTTAAAGTAAAAATAAAGAATCAACAGAAAACTTCTAAATTGAAAAGTTTCAGAAGCATTTGAAATAAACATGTGCAGTTTCTTTGCCTCAAAAAAATTGTGAATGCACCAATGAAATTTTTGTAATATCTCGCATACAAAGAAAGTTTTAATATTTAGTTGCATGTCTTTTGGCTTTTATAATGGCCTCTAAGCGTTGTGGTACCGATTCGACCAATTTTTGGTCATATCTGAAGATATTTTGCCCCATACTTTTTGCAACATTTGTTTAAAATGGGTTTTGTTTCTAATTTGTGTTTTTGGACCACTGTTTTGAGTGTAGCCCACAAATATTCAATGGCATTGATGTCGGGGGACTGTGGTGGTGTATGTAACTGCAGTTTACAATGAATAAGACACCCCATTTTGTGTGCCTTGTGTTTGGGGTCGTTGTCCTGCTGGAAAATAAAATTTCCATTTAAACCCAAATTTTTAGAATTTTTCTTTAGACTGTTGTAAAGCATATTCAAGTAAACCATATGGTTCATAATGTTATCTATAAAAACTAAATTTCCTATCCCGGATGAAGCCATGCAATCCCAAACCATGCCGTACTGTAGGATATAAATTTTTTTGGAACTGGGCTTTCTTCATACGGTGTGATGGTTGTCACTGCCAAAAATATAGAATTTACTTTCATCCCTAAATATAATTTTCTTACAAAAGTTATTGGTCTTCAATTGATGAAAATTTGCAAAAGCTTTTTCTGATTTGGCAAACTGATAAGCAGTTTCTTTCTAGCAACTCGACTTTTATATCTATCTTGTCAAATTACATTTCGCACAGTTTCAGCACTTACACTTCTGGCTATAATTTGAGAACTTTCTGCAGTAAGTTTGACTGCACTTACTTTAGGATCAATCTTGATTTCTTTCAAAATTTTTACTTTTGCAACATCACTCAGAATAATTTTCCTTCCTCTTCCACACTTATTTTCAATCAATCCATCATTTTTAAAATTTACAATGATTTTTTGGAAGCAAAAGTGTGGCTTCTACCAATAATTTCAGCTATTTCACGACAAGAATTTTCTTTTATAAATAATCTTAATACGAATTTCCTTATATCAATACTGGTTTCTCTTCGGGAGGCATTTTCCAGGTAAAAGTTTGGCTTTAAGTTTATCTAACAAACTTAATCATACAAAAATGATCGTTGAAATTGTTTAAGATAAGATTACACAAAATTAGTTTAAGGTAGTAGGTAAATAGATAAAAATCGGTGGCAGTTGAAAATTTGCCAATACCCTCTGTATTCTCAATTTTTTTGTGGCAAAACTCTGCACATGTTTATTTAAAATGCTTCTGAACTTTTCAGTTTAAGAGTTTTTCTTTGATTTTCTTTATTTTTACTTTAAATTAAACCATTTGTTTTATGTAAAAATAAAAAGATGTTTACATTTCTTGGTAATGTGTTATTTATAATGAAACTCAGATTTATTAAGTAAAAGTAAGGTGTACTCTCAATTGCTTGGGCCGATATATATATATATATATATTGAATACTTTTAGTGCCAAATATTTTATTTTTTCCAATCTTTCTTAAAATGAATTTTTATACTATCCCCTTTAGGTTAATTAGATATAATTTGATTAACTTTAATGATAAAGCAATGGATCTATTTTCTATCGTGTATTTCAGAGTATCACCAATTTTTTATTGAATATAACCGATAGGGCCGAAAAACCTGATAAAAAGTTAGAGTTCGGAATTTTTTCAAAAATACATTTATTGACTGAAATAACATAAAATATAATTCTTCCTATACTTTAAAGCATATTTCGAGCTGAAAATTTATGTCTGTTTCTAACAGTTTAAAAATTAGGTATTGGACTGCCATATGGCACTATTTTTCGTGCAATGTTAGTAAACGTATCGATTTTTTGACAGAGGAATACTGAAAAAAAAAAAAAGACAACTGGTGAAAAGTTCCAGGTTACATTTTGTAACTAGTTGCTTTTCTAGGTAATTGTAATAGAAGCATTGTTGTAAGTAAAGTTGTAATAGAAGCATTTCTATTACAAGCCAAAAACGAAAATAAAAATATTTTAGATGATACGTAATATTTTGTTTCACTTTATGTGTAAACTTAAATTGTAGAAACCTATGTAAAGCACTTATGCCTGTCTTTAGTCTCATATTTCGAAACATATTTTCGCTTATATTTTTTTAAGAACTTTCTGATCATTTCTGATTTGTGTCTTTGCGCATTTTCAGAGCCAAAAATACTACGCAGAATAATAGTAAGAAAAAAAAATCCAAATACATGAGAATCGAATTTTTGCCCATCTATTTTTATCCAAATGCTCTTTTATTCTTTCATGATTATTTTTAGGATAGCAAATTGAATTTAGTCGCCACTCAAGGAACTAATTTAATATTTCATCCTGTAAAAGAGAAAAAACACACACGTCATTTTCATGGTTCATTAGTGTATATCAGAAATCGCAAATAAAGAACCCGAGTATTTCCTTTCCAATTTCATCATTCGCACGCAGAAAAAAGAATTTTGGCGTTGTTTTCTTTTTATAATTATTGATTCCGTGTTGCAAACTAATGCAGTAAATTTACGTGAAATTTTGGTCATGTGACAAACGTAACTAACTGGGAGTATCATCAAAGGATCTACTGACTCAGTACCAAGGCTGTGCCGATTTTCCATTTATCGAAAAAAAATCGATATTTTTGAAAAATCGTTTTTTTATGTCAGTTTTCGAAGACTATCGATATATCGAAATCATAATCATGAATAATAGTCCACAATAATTTGCGATACAAAAAAAAATCGATATTCACAATTAATTTGCGTTTTTGATTTCGTTTTTGTTATCGGTTAGTATTTATTTTTGTTGGCTCTTTATTCTTTTTCACCGTCATAGAGAATTTTAGTTAGTATTCTATAAATACTATTCTAATATATAAAAATACTTGTTTTAAGCGCAATGTTATAAATTATAACATGCAGATACTGCTTTGGCATTGACACACTTTATTAAAGGGATTTTAATAAAATCATTTTCTCTATATTTTTATTCAAAAGAAAACAAATATTTTTATTAAATAAAATGAAACTTCCTTTTATTTGGATGCGTTCTGATCAGTCAATATGTTAAAGAAATGCTATTTATAACTTAAAATAGTTATAAATAAATTATGAATCACAATATATCGAAAAATACCGATTATGTGTTGGACGTTATATCGCGATGATGAAGTTCCGTTATCGCCCAGTCGTACCCAGTACTCATACTTCTGTCAGTAAGTACCATATGCTATTGTTCTATGGAATAGTATCATATTATTTTCATTACGTGCATATATTTTGAGAAGATATAATTAGATACTGGTCGAATTTTAAGAAAAAGAAAGGCAATTAATTGTAAAGTTAAATTTTTCAAGTTCTCATGGTGAATTATTAATAGCACGGTGAAAATCTGATGGGAAAAATATTAAAATTCCTAATACGTGTTCTTTCAATTCCAAAGGTTTTTGAAACAATATAATAGGAGTAGCCGCCTTTGGCAACTAGCTAGTTTACCAGAAACATTGGTTAATTTTAATTTCTTAGCAGTTTAGATTAGACCATTCCTAACAATGCTAACAAACACATCAATTTTCTATGATGTATACTGAAGAAGGTAAATATTTAATATTTAGTAAAAATTCATAAATTAATAAGAAACAAAAAATAACATAAATTCAATGAATAAAATTGTCCAGTTATTTATATTTGTATATATAGGAAAATAAACAATTATTTCAAGCAATAAATTGATTATTCTTAAGCCTACGAATACCAACTAACCAATAAGCAATAAACTCTAAATTTGAATTGTGCGGATTACTTTATGCATATCCTATGAATACATATAGACTTTAATGCTTTTTTAATTGTTTTGCCACTGAATTTTTTTATAAAACCTTTTTAACCTTGATATGAAAACCAAAATTTGACATTTGAGAACTGTAATACGGTTGAATGACATTCGGCAAATATATTGGTCTCACTTTCTGTTTACTTTCTTCCCCTTGCGTTAAAGTAGCACTCTTTACTTTATCCTTAGTAAAACTAAAAAGCGATATCCTCTAAAAATAAAAGTGTATGGAGATCTCTAATAAATAGTTTATTTCATAAATATGTATTACACTTATTATGCTTTATGTTATCCCTTATAATCAATGATTAATTGCAAATAATCATGTAAATATGGGCATAAAAATGTCTTTAATTCTCTTTGCTAATTTATATGAATAAAAGTGAAAATTCAAAAATAGTTTGTAAGATATAGAAATCCGAAGAGCATAACAGAATTTCTCCAAATTTCGTTTTCAATTATTTGCAACATAGGCAAATTTTTTTAAAAGATTTCTTCAAAATTACTAAAATAATTAATTTTTTATAAATTAAAAATTATATTGCAATGTATAGACAAGATTATTTTAGCTTTTGTGATTACATATCACTGAATTAAATAACTTCGATGGCTATAAGCTATGTGCTTGCTAGTTGCCACTCACCATACGTCATTAAATTCTCTAACTTTCCTAATTTATGAAAAACTCAGTTTTTAACAATTTTTAAAAATCGTTTGGTCCTACTTTGGCGGAAACACACGAAGTTTAAAATGCTTTTAATACACTAAATAATCTCATTTTAATTAAAAATAAAGTGTTAGATACTTTTTGCATTATAATATTATAAATAAAAGTATATTACATTAAAATATTGTAAAGACTTTAAGAAAAAGATAAAAAAGATTCTGATGTCGTAAAAAAGAACATGTAAAAAGTTAGTAAACAATAAAAAGATTTCTCATTCTGTTTCTAAATAAGAAATTTAAAAGGAAAAATATCTCAATTTCTGTCGTTTTATCCCATTTTCGTCTTCCATTGTGCCCGTTACTTTATTTTATCGAATAATGAAAATTGCGACATTCCATTCAACAGAAATATTCCAATGATTAATGCTGAAAGTCACCCTTTAATCCCATAAGACTGCTTTTCACAAATTTTATGAGAAGCAAATATGTGAATTGCATTCACTAATAATCGTCAGATATCCGGATGATTTATGCCTCGCTTTGTTCTGAAACCCTTTTCTAGGAAAAGAGGTAAACACACATTCCATAAATCGTCTGAAAACTTTCCATGGCTGAAAGAGGAAGAGCAAACGAATCGAAGAAATTAGTATTCGTACAATTGTTTTGACGAAAGAATCTATCTAAACCGAATTTCGAATACTTAGAGATTTGTTTTATAAATGGATTATTTTTTACTTTTTTTATATTATTGTGAGAAAATAATACTCGATATAATTTCATTAAACCAGTTTTATCTAGAAAAAAAATCACCATTCAAAATCAAAAGTAGATGTTAGTAGAAGTATTAGAGATTCATTTCCATATTATTTTTTTCTAGAGAAAAAAGAATATAATAAAACTGGCTTTTATGCATGTGATACGAACTGAATTTATCTTTTGAATTACATAATAAATATCATCAATTATACTTCAAATTTTCTTTACGTTTATACACGCCATACGTTTTCATACGATAAATGGTTAATTTTGGTTGAAGGCTGCAGATTTACTTGTTTCTCGAAAAGTCTGCTTTCGTCGTCTTTGTTTACCATTGAATTAATAGTATTGAATACCAAACGATTTCGGAAGAATTTTATTTTCATTTGCTCGATATAAATGAAACCAACAGCTGCAATATAATTGCATCATTCGTATATATTAATAATGTTTTTGAGAGTTTCTCTATCTTTTTAATATATTCTATATTTGAAACAATTCGAAAGCTTAATATTTACATATGAAATGCAAATAAAATAGGGAAGAAGTTGATGTTTATTTCAAAATGCATTTTCAGATGATAAGCATATTCGGAATAAAATGTTTTTCGAAGAACTCTAGTAGTAGATTGTAAAATCAAAGACAATTTCAGAAGATGTTGAATAAGAAAATCGTTTGTTTGTAAATTTATTAAATACTCATAAATATAAATACAATTTCGAAGAGTTACAATTGATGCATTGTAAAACATTCATTTCCAATTTCTAAATCTGAAATCGTGTTAATTCGTATTCTTTTTTTTTTTCAAATTCTTTATTAACTTTCTATGAGAAATATATAAATACAATGATTTCAAAATCAATGGCAATGTAAAGTGGATAGCCTTTGTAATGAAGAAACAGAAAGAACGTTCATTTAGAAAAATGCATAGATTTATAAAAAATATGTATCTGCAGATAAGTAAAATCAGCAAGCCAATAAAAGAAATTTTTTGCGTATATTCGAAATTTCGTATCACAGAAGAAATCCAATATCATTCTTTAATTAATGGCGTAAAAAAAGAACCAAGCTACTTTTCCTCAAGCACTGTTATTACAAAATATTATTTGATATTTTCTAGGTAGCAAACAAAATAGAAAAATTAAACGACGAGTTTCTTATGAACATGAATTAAATCGCATTTATTAATGATCATTAATATCTTCTGTGCCAAAAAAATAGCAATTTTCATTTCCCGTGTTATTATTGTAATCATGAGTTATATTTCATTACATTAGCTAAAATGGGCACTTGATGGTAGAAAAAAAATTTTTCCTGCTGATATTAACGTCGACAAATTTTTTGAAATATTCATCATAATTAAATAATTTTTTATTGCAGTTGTTTATATTAAAATTATCATGTTTTTGCGGTAATTATTTGGTCTTATTTATTCTTTAATTAAGTTTACGAGAAATTTAGTATTCTAATTAAACTATTAGTTGGAGTGTAGCGACTTGGACAATTAATAAATCTCAAATAATTGATAAATTAATTAAATATTAAATACCTTAATTAATTTATTAATTATCTGGGGTTAATTACGTAAATTGAGCTTATTTTTCAAAATGAATTGCTTATTCCTTCCTATATGGCAGCCGCACATATCTCAATGTGCTTCGTTAATGTACGAGGCGCAATATGAAATTCTACTAAATTTTTCTGGATGTAAACGTAATACATTTGTACATGAAAGGAATCATTGTAAGAAAAATTCAACTTTTTATTGTTATCAAAAATTTTGCAAACATCAGTTAATGCATGATTTGAAATAATAAATAAATTTCTTTTGAGAAATTTACTCAGAAATTGAAATAATAAATAAATAGTTATTTTTTCATTCTTTTAAATAGCCTATCGTGATATGAGAATTGTCCCTGAACTACACAGCGAAACTTATTCAAACAAAATTCAGAAAAATGAAAAAGAGGTTTAAATCAATAAGTTTGTTTTTTAATATCTTAAGAAATTTTATATATATAGAAAAGTGCAATAAAGTGCGTGAAAACACGAATGTGAGAAAAATATTTTACTGTCTGGAGATTTTATCTTATAAGGTTAGTAATAAAAATAATTTTTTAAAACTTTTTATTAAATTTCCACAGAAAATTGTTCTATTTAATGACCCTTTGTAAATGAAGGTATACGATTAGACATAAATTTTAAGAAAATAAAATATATACACATTTTTGTGTGTGTGTCTGTGTGTATACAAAAATTAAAGACTTTAACTTTTCAACGATACTAATTTCATTTGATGCAATTTTTCTTTCTGCTGTTATTAATTCTTTTGAAAATTCAATAAAAATGATTTTTAAATAGGAAATGTTTAGATTCTTTTCTGTGTAATTTTAAGATTTTAAACAACTCTACAATATATTATTATTATTTTTTAAAATTTATCATTTATTTCACCACTACCTCTTCCAAAAAGTCTGGTGTTTGATGATATTGTAAGAAAAAGTAGTTTCTAAGTTAAAATATTATATATTCATATACGCGAGCAACGACGGGTATATGTAAAATAAAATTTGTATATATCGAAAAAAAATTCTGTATTTCTACAGCAGTAAAAAAAAAGTGTCACCTCATTTATAAGAAAGGATGCAATTAAATGAGAGAAAAAAATAGTTTCACCCATTCTTATTGCAATAAAAATTATAAAATTTAATTTTAAAAAATTGAAAAATATTTGTTAGGTACTAATGTGTATTTTTTTAAAATTATGTTCGACGAATCCTATTCTTATATGAATTGACAATTTAGTTTATTTCTTACTTGAATAATTAATTCTGAATTATTTTAACATCAGATTTCTAATAATGAATATGGCCTGTCAATGAAAATAAAAAGTGGAAAAGAAGTTCAATTTATAAAGCAAGCTTTAAACTTGATGCAAAATAAAGACACACACAAAAAAAACCTTGAAATCTTAAATATGGCAGCACAAATTTTGGTGAACTTTGAAATTTAACAAGCTTGCTAAAGCAGTATTATTGAAAATCACAAAAACCACATGAAGAATATGATTATGATTAGGCCATTCATTGAGCATAAAGCGCTAAATATGCAATATGTTTTCTGTATAAATATTATAAAAAATTTGCAATATATATTTTTGTACTGAATTTTCTAGGTATCGAATTTTTTTATATTTTTAAATATCTTTTCAAGAATATCCTAGTTTCGTTTGTAGAGATTCAATTGTATATAGTCATAACTGCAGAGGGACTCTAAGAATTTTAACAAATATTTACTTTTAATGAAGTTATAAGAATTAGGTATTTGTTTATTTTAACGGCAATTGCGATAAATCACCAAAAAACTGTAAATTGTCGCCAACCGAAAGAACTGGCGTAATAAAATCTTGACACAATTCGAAAAATGTGAAGTAAACCCATTATCTCTGTGACTCTTGAAAAATCTTAAAATCTTCAAGTAAACATCGGGAATTAAATTATTTTAGCGAAATCTTCCCATCTTGTGTAAAACGAAGCTTAGAAAATCGACAAATAAACCCAGGAATGTAACCATATTAATCTTGGCATCTTAAGTATTATAGAGCTTGGCGATCTTGGCGTAATCTGAATATCGCGAAGTAAACTTGAGTTACATAAAAATAAGCAAGATAAGAGTTGTTCTTAATTTTTTAGTTGTCTTTAATACTAAGAAAAAAATCACAGGCAATTTATAAAGGTAGAGAAGAAGAAGCAAGTGTCAGAATGAAAATAATGATGAAATAAAACATTTGCTTCCATACAAATAAAGAAAAGAAAATCAATACCAAGTGAGGAAAAAAAATTGTTTTTCTCTTATTGATGTTAATTTTACTCCAACATTGCTAGGGTTGAAAAAATGTTCATGTTATTTTATTAATAAATCATTAATTTTCCCAAAATCAGATTTCACAATTTAAATATTTAAGTGCCAAAAATTTCAAATCTACAAAAATCATTACAGGAATTAATCCAGTGCAGAGAAAAGAGGAAAAAATACCAGAAGCTACAGAAATAAAAAAAATATTGTAAGTCTTAATTTGATATTAATCCAAAAGAATATATATGCTAATGTTAATTTTTTATTAAATTATTTGATAGACTCCAGACATTATTTTTTATAAGCAAAGAAAGTCCAAAAATAAAGAAACATACTATGAAAAAAAAATTAAAACATTACAAACTATATAGTTGCAGACATTTCGTAAACAGACGAAAACTTTTGAACACCCACTTCTTGTGTACAGCCGACCACTCCACCACCACTGAACGAAGCAGTATCGACAGGCTACTTTTTCTCGAACACCCACTGAGTGAAATTTCCACTGGGGAAAAATTTCTTCATTATAAAATCCAATTATTTTCTATTTTTAGAAAATGAAAACAATTACAATATTTTTTTTAATGGATTCTGATTTTTTATTAATCTAAGTGAATTCCTAAGCTGATTTTAATTTTTTATAAAATGTTTTGATAGATCCAAGATAATGTTTTTTTACATGGAAAGAAAACGCAGAAATAATAAAAGCATTCTATAAAAAAAAGGAAAAAGAACATTACAAACATATAGTTGAAGATATTTCGTAAAAAAAGAGAGAGAGAGAGAGAGTGAAAAAGAAAAGAAAATTCGAACACCCACAGAATGAAAAATTTCCTCGGTGGAAAGAATTTCTTCATTATAAAATCCAATTATTATCCATTTTTTAAACGCTCTTACTTTTCAAAATTTGTTTTATAAGAGTTTCTAAGAACTCTTTTGCGAAGAATAATGGCTAATAATCTTAAATAAAAATAGAAGAAAATCGAAGGAATAGATTCGTCTTTTTCGCGCTACGAATAAAATGAGAAATAATACGACCTGAATTTAAATTTCTAAACGAACATTTTATGCATTCAATATTCTTGATGAATATTTCATTTTCACCAAGAATATTTCTTAGCGAACTAATGCGTTAAATTCAATATGTTAATATCCTAATTATAAGGTACTCTTACAGTTGACGAACTGTTTCACTTTTAAGATACTGAATAACGATATTTTGTCGAAGAATGAAGATATGATTAACGTATCATTTGATATGAGGTGTTGAACGCGGGGTGCTAGACATGGAATTTTTTAGGTTTGTATATGTTATATTTCTAATATTATAGATTGTTAAAGATTTATTCATTTTTGCAACTCATGAGTGCTTACATTTACTTGAAAAGCAAGCGTTTTCTAAAATGAATAAGTTGTTTTAATCATGACGAAAATAACTAATTGAATCATTTAATTTCTTTAATTACATAAGGATCGATAAATTTTGATTACCTTTTGATTTATTAATTGACAAAATCCAAATTAATAAAAGGCTATTCAAAAGAATTGAACCAACTATAAATAGCTATGATTTATATGGTGATTAATGACTGGAAAAATAAATTTGATCACTATACTGAAAGAATATTAGTTTTATTTATACGCGTAATAATCGTCTTATGTAATTTCCTTTGTCATCAGTGCTATCAATGGCGGATTTATGCATTTTGCGGCCTTAGGCAATACACATTATGAGACACCTTCATTTATAATATGGCTACCTTAAAGCCTCATCACATTTTAACATCTTAATGATTAATTTTAGGTAAATATATTATTTTATTTTATCAACCTCGTAAATATGCATTTGTTTTTATTCACTTATTGTGACTCCAGATTATCAAACATCCGCGTTTTATACAATATAATTAAAGCGTATGTCCAGTTTAGTAAATATTCTAATAATTCATTGAAAACATAATGAAATATATAAGAATTTGACCAATAAAATCGAAAAAAATATTAATATTCTCTTAATATTTTATATTTTATATAATTTGTATTTTTTATAAATTTATTTATTTGGAAACTAGGAAAATAAAATTTATTTAAGAGATCTGCCTGTGTCCCTATACAGCAGCTCGTCTATGCAGTGTCTGCTATAATACAATTCACTGCCATTATCTATATTTACTTTCAATTAGTTCGTTGCTGAACACAAAGGAAATTTCAAGATAAAGTTTATGACATCTCTTAGTGAAATATAATTTAAGAATTTTCTTCATAAAATTTTCATAATCACTTGCAAAATAAGTGACCACAACGACTGCGACTATCGAACGCGCAACAATGAATGCGAACAGGCTTAACATTATCTGCCATGCAATGGACTACATCATACATGTTGACCTTGAGACCGAAAAAAAGTTACATAGGGTAATTATTAAGTGCCCAAACATTTTAAGCTGCCTCAAGTTTGATGATCAATTTTTACTTTTTGCATACGAAAATAAAGCATTGTAGTTATCAAAAACTTAGAATTCGAGATTTTGATGAATCTCCATGTTTCAAACCTCTCTTGAGTTCAAAAAACAATATGTCTGTTTTTTCTGTGAACATGATGATTCAAAAACTCTTTGAGTTAGAGGAAGGAAATTCTGCATAATGCTCTCTACTCCAAAAATGTAGATTTCTATCAGCTTTTGCACGAAATCCAATCAGTGGAAGTCTGATTGCCAGGTTGCTTGTTTTGTATTTAACACACTAACTACAAAACGAAGAGAGTTAGATGAATAAAATTCGACACACAGATTTATCTAAAGTGAAGATGTGTGTCAAATTTAGAACCAAATCTATCAAAGGATTGACCAACTGCTGGTTTGTGTTTTCATAAGCATGCAAGCGCGATAATTCAAAAACACAATGACTTCAATGGGTGACATTTAATATGTGACTCAGTGACTACAATTGCAGCTATGGATCAAATTTTAACTTTAATTGATTAGAAAAATGGAATCCAGGGCACACATTTGTTTTTCTGGTACTTTTGAAGAATTGCATCCGTGCATTTATTTATTTATATGACAAAGATGGCCCTCTAATAGATGTTTTCGTATTTATTGTTTAATAATGATATAAAGTTAAAAATACATAATTAATTTTATTAGAGATGATGCAAGAAAGATTAGGGGAGACTATTTCCGCTGGTTTTCGTGTCTTTATTCAAAAGCAAGTTAGAGACACACGTAATTACTGACACTGTTTATCAACTCTGTATTAACCATTGAGCAAATACAAATTATTATGGAGAATTTGTACAACATATTATTCCTCCCTTATATGAGAAATCTGAATGTGCGAATTTTAAATATGCACAATCACATTTAACTTCGATGAAGATAAAATAACCTACGCTTTCTTGAAACAGAGACATTTAGGATTATGTTTATATCTATTTAATAAGATTGGTTGGTTGGTTGTTTAGGTTTTCTGGCGCAAAAGCCATATCTGGCCATGCTGCGCCAATCAAATGGTAAGAAGCATTTCAAAGATATTTAAAGAGGTTATTCCGATTAAAAAATAGACAAATTTTAAAAATTCCAATCGCAAGCCGATGGATTAAACAGTATTTAAAAAAACATCTATGAAAAAAGCAAAAGTTCATAAATTGCTGACACACGAAAAAAGATTCCAAAT
>JAPMOR010051969.1:90593-101847 GCA_026543865.1 Argiope aurantia | reverse complement strand
AATATAAATATGTATATACATATGACAGAATTACAATATTAAGTGCCAAAATAGCGCTTAGCGACGGATTTGGCGACCAAATAGAAATTACTGAACAAATTTAGTTAATTAATTAATATTTGAAAAAATCTGTATTAACTTCCAAGTGTCATCCACTACAAGCTTTAAAAAAATGTATTTGAACTTGAGTGGATGAATAAAAAGTATTTTATTAACGATTGAAAATTTGAGCAAGATATATATAGAGAGAATGTGAGCTAATAGTAAGAATTGAAAAAGCTAATGAAACAATAGCACATAGCCAATCACAAAAGACATAACAATCAGTTGTACCAAACAGGCAATCAGAAACGTGAACACATATCTACTGAAAAACTAATACTCAATTCAACCTAATTATACCTCAATTCAACCTCAACTCAAACAATACCTCAATTCAACCTCAACTCAAACAATACCTCAATTCAACCTAATTAATTAAAATCCTAAAGAATTTGCTTACATTGTTTAAAAATTAATTAAATGAGCATTCATTTTGCTTAAAAATGGCTAATAATTTCGATAATCGATTCAATTTCTATATACACTATTGGCAGTGACATGCAGCTTAATATTCTGAAGTTGGCCGTATTTATCGGTAAAATAACTGAGATGTAACTAACACATGGTAAAGAAATGCTCAAAAAGATAACTGCATAGCAATTTTAGGGGCTTGGTGAGCGGTAGCTAGCAAGGGCTCATCCTTTTAGTAATAGAAATTCTTTAAAACGAACGGAATTTAGAGTAGTGAATGAATAATAATTGGAACAAAATTGGAGTTTATTACAAGAAATTTCACAATCATTATGATAACATTTTAAACGATCAAATACACCATTTATAAGTTAACAGTGAAGCAACAAATTTTTATGTGCATAACTGATAGATTGCTACTACACGAGAATAACGGTCAATTGAGGAACAGAAGTTACATTGTAACATAAAAAAACAACCCAAAAAATCAACCGAAGAATAATTAATGAAAATTAATCGTCTATATTCAGTTTTTATTTCATTATTTGTGTAAAATAGAATGAAAATACGTTTTTCCGATGCATATATTTGCCATTCTTTAGTAAATTCTTTGGGAGATTTTTTTACAATTTTTTTAATATCATGTAGAATAATATTCCAATTTTATATTCATCATGTGTTATATAAAATTCATGAAATTTTCAGTTGGAAATCAAAAAATCGTCTTTCAAATTATCTATCATAAAAATATGCCCTTATTCATCTAGCGTATAAGGATGGACGTATGGGTTGTCATACGCCTGTTACTGTATTTCACTATTCAGTCACGTATTACTATATGCCCCAATTTTCCATTTAATCTCTGCACTAAGCATTGACATTGAGAATATTTTGACTCTATTCAATTAGTTTATAAACCTAAATAATAATTAAGAATAGGTAATACCAAACAAAAGTGCGAAACAAATATGAAATCGAGTATGGAAGAGAAATGGCCGAAATATTCTTTCATACATTGAGTATATTCACTTGAATTATGTCTAATAAAGCTAAATTAGGGGAAAAGAATTTCATCCTAAGTCGTATCTAATAAGAGATGACTTAGAGAAAAATAATACCATCTAAAACTGCGAAACAACTATGAAATTGAGTATGGAAAAAAAAGCTGCAATTTTTTACATATACAAAGTATATTCACTCGAAGTCATGTCCTAAAAAAGCTAATTTATGGGAAAATAACTTCACCCGGAGTCGTATTTAATAACTTAGAGAAAAATAATACCAACCGAAACTGAACTATGGATTATATTGATTCTACATTATAATTTGTTCAATTGCATTCAATTTTATAATTATATGAAAGTAGAAAATGATGGCTTTAAATTGATAATAATGATGATTACTTTAAAATATGGGAGAATTAAAAAGGATTAATTTTGCCATTTTTTTTTCTTATTTAACCCGATCATGTTATTAGAGTACTTAAATTATGATTGATTTTTAGTAGAGTAAATTAAACCTTAATCGCCTTTTACTTAATCACCTTTTTTATGTTTTATGCATTTAGCACTTAAACGTCTCGGATCTATGTTCGTCAATTATGGCAGCTCTACTTTATAGTGATTATGTTTTGAAATTTATGCTCAAATTTGCGTCAGACACTAGGCAACCCACAACATCCCAGTACAAAATGCAATTTTGTAATACGTGATTATGGTTAAAGAAAATAATTTCTTTAGGGTATAGCAATCAGGTACAACAGCTATATATATTAAGCTGTTAGAGCAGGCTTCATGTTTTTTGAATTCTGGGAAAAATGTTTTTTTTTTTAAATTATTTTTTAAACAATGATATCACATTATGCGTATGTTCGAACAAGGTGTGACTGATAATTTGCTCCTGCAATATAACTTAACATAATTAACAGATGTTTTATAATTTACGATCGTGGATTGTTTTGACTATGTATCAATCCCATTTACATAAATAAAACTAAAGTATATAAATAAATCCAACTCTATAGAGGTAGAAATTGCTTAATGGATTTTATTCACATTTTGCTTACAAAGATATTGGAGAATGACGAAGGTTTCGTAAAAATTAATTAAATATTTACTTTTTAATGAATCAAAAACTACGTTTCGATGTTGAGGAAAGATTATTTTATTTTAATTTTTGCATTCTTATTCAAAGCTATAGCCTACGTAAAGTTATAGCTCTTTTAATTATTCCTTTTATTTGCCTTTGAGTTGCTACTCATTATGTTTAATTAAATTTTGCATCATTCTACAAAATGATTAATAATTGAAGAAAAAATAGCTTTTTTTTAATATTCCTTTAAATCGTTTGGTGCATTTTAATGTTTCTAAAAGGTTAGATTTCGAGATTTAAAAATCATTTGATGTAACTGATATTCTTATTTAAATTAAAAATGAAGTTGCAAATCATAAGAGAATTTTGCATTTTGTTATAATTTATATAAAAGTATTTTCTTATTAAAATTCTCCATATATACAGTGGCTCAAAAAATTGAGAGTACACCTTACTTTTACTTGATAAATCCGACTTTCAATATAAATAATACATTACCGGGATGTGCAAACATGTTTTCATTTTTACACAGAACAAATAGTTTAATTTAGAGTAAAAATAAAGAAAAATCAACGAAAAACTTCTAAATTGAAAAGTTTCAGGAGCATTTTAAATAAACAAACGCAGAATTTTGCCTCAAAAAATTGAGAATGCACCAATGAAATTCTTCTAATATCTCACATAGAAAGAACGTGTCAGTATTTAGCTGCATGCGTTTTGGCTCTTATAATGGCCTATAAGCGTCGTGAAACCGATTCGATCAATTTTTTGGTGGTATCTGAAGATATTTTTCCCCATTCTTCTTGCATCACTTATTTTAATGAGTTTTGTTTCTAATCTTTTGTTTTTGGACCACTGCTTCGAGTGTGGCCCACGAATATTCAGTGGTATTGATGACGGGGTACTGTGGTGGTGTGTGTAATTGCTATTTACAATGAAAAAAAAGACACTATATTTTGACGTTACGTGCACTCTGTTTAGCGTCGATGTCCTACTGGAAAATAAAATTTCCATCTAAACCCTAATTTTTAGCACTTTCTTTTAGATTGCTGCGAAATATATCCAAGTAAACCATATCGTTTATAATATCATCTATAAAAATTAAATTTCTTACCCCAGATGAAGCTATGCAATCTCAAATCATGATAGAGTTACCATCATGTTTAACTGTAGGACGTAAATGTTTTGGATCCAAAACAGTATTAGGCTTTCTCCATGCAGTACGATGGCTGCCACTGCCAAAAATGTTGAATTTTCTTTCATTACTAAATATAGCTTTCTTTCAAATGTTATTGATCTTCAATTGATGAGTTTTTGCAAGCTTCAAACGCTTTTTCTTAATTTGCAAGCTGATGAACGGTTCCTGTCTAACAATGCTACTTTTATATCCAGCTTGTCTAATGGCATTTCGCACAGTTTCAGCACTTACGCTTCTGCCTATGATTTGAAATATTTCTGCAACAAGTTGGATGAACCATATGGTCGCAGCAATCTAAAGGAAAGTGTAAAAATTTGGGTTTAGGTGAAAATTTCATTTTCCAGCAGGACAACGACCCAAACAGAGTGCAAGTAACATCAAAATATGGTGTCTTTTTCATTGTAAACAGCAGTTACACACACCATCACAGTACCCCGTCATCAATACCATTGAATATTCGTGGGCCATACTCGAAAAAGTGGTCCAAAAACACAAAATTAGAAACAAAACCCATTTAAAACAAGTTTTGCAAGAAGAATGGGGTAAAATATCTACCAAAAAGGGGTCGAATCGGTATCATGACGTTTAGAGGCCATTATAAGAGCCAGAAGACATGCAATTTAATAGTGACACTTTCTTTCTATGCGAGATATTGCAAAAGTTTTATTGATGTATTCTCCATTTTTTGAGGCAAAATTCTGCATATGTTTATTTAAAATGCTTCCGAAACTTTTCAATTTAGAAATTTTTCGTTGATTTTTCTTTATTTTTACTCTAAATTAAACCATTTGTTATGTGCAAAAGTAAAAACATGTTTGCACTTCTCGGTAATGTGTTATTTATATTGAAAGTCGGATTTATCAACTAAAAGTAAGGTGTACTCACAATTTTTTGAGCCACTGTATGTATAAAGATAGAGATAGAGAGACAAAGAGAGATGAAATATAATATTTTACTCTAAAAGAATGAATTAATCGCATTTCTCCTCTCTTTTCAATCTCCATGGGAAAAAAATCGATAAATACATTTTAGAACTTGGTAACGATAGTGAAAAAACAATATTTCCCCAAAAAGATTTTTTAAGTAATAAAAGTATACTTTTGAAAGTAAAATATTTCTATGATCCATTAGAATTTCGGTTTAAATTTTAATATAAACAACACGATCTTTCTTCCTGCATTCTAGTTTGTAACTAAAGAAAGATATGAAAATATTTTGTAGTATAAATTTTTCGAGAATAATTTATTTTCATATAATATAATAAAACATTTGAAAATGAGATTTCATTCGTTGAACAGATACCCATTAACATCAGTTGATCCATCATTAATCAAAGGATCTACATTTATTAGAACGTTTTCAAAATAAAGAAAATCGAATCATTTAAAAAAAAACTAAACAATGTAATTGAAAGCGCTATATGCAGTGAATCTCCTATAATAGTTATACAATATTCTCATTGATAAAATAAAATTATTGCAAAGTATACCAGAAGATTACTGTAGTTTTTGTGCAAATCTTCTATAATTTTGATATATTCGTACTAAATACTAGATTCGTATTATTAGAGTATGTATGTGGTACAGACTGCCATGGGAAAGATAATTTAAACATTTGCCATCAAAATTTGTTTTAAAAATTTATTTACCAGTATAAAAGTAATAAGTAAATGATTTTATATACTATAATAATGTCCTACTTTAGATTACAACCTAATGAACTATATGTTGTATAACATTTCACAATTTTATTATTTAAATTTACTCTTATTTACTTAGTTTTACTTTATTACTTAAATTACTTAATTACTTATTTACTTACATTTACTTTATTACTTAAATTTACTTTATTACTTAAATTTACTCATGATGGATCATAAAAGTTTTATAAATACTAATAAAAACATATTGTTGTTCAAACTGAATTTATTTAAATTATATAACCAGTATTTTTGCTATAAAGAATCAAGGATCGTAATTAATAATTTTTCAAAACACATCAAAATCATTAATACTATTTTTCTAGTTCTGAAAAAAATGTATATGCATAATTTTGATAACGTTTCCTAAAAATAGTATAACAGGGTTTCTTAAACTCTGAATCGTAAAAATAAAATGATCTTATGAAAACTTTAATAGCACATTCTTCTATCAGATATTTTAAATCTAAATAAGCTAGAGAAAGCATTTCATTAAAATTTACTAAATCGTTACATTAAACTGCTTAACTAATGCAACTTTTTTTTAATTTTATCTTCTTACCAATTACTTAATTTTAAAAAGTTTTATTGGTATACAAATACCGAACAACTGAAATTATGCACCTTCTGACAGTTATGAGAATTAAAACTGTTTAAGAATCCCTGTTATAAAAAAGTACATATAAATAACAGTACTCACCAAGTGGTGGAATACGTTCGCAGGCTTTCCTTCTCTGCCACTTGAAACTCACAGAACAGCAGTTCTTTCTTGTATTAGCCCCATTAATTGTAGTTGGGTTCTTCCATCCTTTCAGGACTCGAACCCGTGATCTCGAAGCTTCAGACCCTAAATTGTCTAAAATCCTTCTCACCCGGGCACAATTCACCATGTTTTTTACAATGGCCACGTTGCCTTCCAGAGTTGGAGCCGTCTTGTCTAGGAAAGCCTCAACTCTTAGTGTATCAGGACGCCGGTGAGGTAGGGCCTTGGTCACACTTAGACTGGGTACGCCCAAAACGGTTGTGGGGCGCAAAGTAGCGTTGTTGGACGGGGCTGCATCATGTCGAATAGGGAAAAAGTGGTTCCTCCGATGCGAGTGAATGACAGCAATTTGCATCAAAGTGACGAAAATGAGCGAGAAGACGAACAAAAGCAAGAGCACTGAAGGAAGAACCCGAAGGATGCGTTTGAAAGTGCAACGCACCAACGGTCGAACCAAAGGAACCCGAATTCGAATCATGGCCATGCAGAAGGTATCACTGATTCACTCTGGAAAAATGAATTTGTGTTGATCTGTTCCATAATTTATTTATTTCCCATCGTAATTTTAATTATCATTTAGCGACACCAAAATATAAGTAAATTCTTCATCAAAGATCATATATTTTTTTCTATGTTAGGACTTGTAAATCATAGATAACTCTATTCCATAAAAGTTAATTTTATATTCCTAGAATGGTGCATTCTTCACAGAAGAATAACAACCGCTATCATAGATCAGTCTGCGAAGTAGGAAGGAAAATATTACTATCAGTACTTTCCGTTTGATAAAAGAACTGATTCACTTTTCCTAATGTATTTGACATCTTTATTATCAAGAAATTTTCAGTAGAAATTTGATTTAGAATCTAACTTGTGTCTGATTTGAAAGACAGTCATTAGACACGGAGGTAAAATTGGAATATAAATGATATTCCTTTCTTTCTAAGACTATTTCTAAGAATATTTTATTAAAAAAGTAGTTCTCTGTTGAAGTATCATGTATTAACTGCAAAGTATTTGAAAAGCAGTAAATGCAAATTGTAAACAATTATTAAGAATAAATAAACAAATAAAAACTTCCTGTAATATATTTCTTCTGGTTTTTATCCGACAATTCTTGATGAAACTTTGCGAAGCTAAACTTATTATCTGTTCTTTTGCTTATTCTTCTTATTTGACGCCACAAGTATTAAAAGTTCTGAAGAATTGTTCTAATTTCTGCAAATCTAAATTAAGTAGCAAATAAGAAAAGGTTTATTACTTACAAAAAAAATCTTTCTGAAATCTCAAATACACGATTTGATGCCAAAAAATATTGGAGATATTTTCGGAATATCAAAGATCGTCTGCTATTTTTATTCTATTTATTTTTATATTCTTCCGAGCAGCTGGTCTTGACATCAGCCATTTTCATTTAATTCTACCATTTTTTACTATATTGTTGCGAAAATAAAAATTCAGTTTCGTAAAGAAAAGTTTTCATTAAAGTTTTTCTGACATGTTTTTTGGATACATTATTGAATTGTATTTTAATGGTAACAAATCCAAAAAGAAAAACGTTTCACTTCTGTCTTTAGTAGAAAAAAAATTTCTTTATTTTCTTATAAATAATTTCAAATTCGAATGGAATTCTTGCATACATAGTTTCTATTTTCATCCATGTTTTTCTTTTTAATTATCATTCAAAGCAACTAAATCGTATCAAACAATATATTTTATAGATTTATATCAAAATGAAAAATATTCCTTCCGCACATATATTATCAATATTCAAAAAGCAAATTATATATTATTAAATAAGTCTATTTTTAAACTACCGATGTTCGATGAAGATAACTATGAATTATGCATTGAAGCACTATTATTTTTATCCGAGAGTGGATACAATGAGGCGCAAAAATTCTAAACTGAATTTACAGAAGATGTTTCAGCAAGTTTTGTGTGATTTTCTCTTGGCTTTCACCTTAACAGATGATGGAAAATTTTTCTATATCAAATTAAGTTTAGCAAATAACTAGCAAGATGCGATTTCTTATATAGCACAAAGCAGAATTAATTGGAAACATGAATTGTAGGTAAGATGATTTATGGAATCTTACCTGTAATAAAGAATTTCCACGTGCAAATCAAGCGTGTGGGATTTGAAATATGCAAAGATTTTACCATATACAACTATTAGAAGGAAATATTTGATGTGCTCGCAATTGTCTTGAAACAACACTAAGTAAATAACACGTTCCAAAAGCACTTTCCAAGGCAACAGTGGATTTGATATGCGTATCTATTTCTCAAGAATCGGCACGTGAGAATTCTTCATTTTACTCACACTTTTGAGAAGGTCAATCCTTCCGATCCTGAGGCCTCAGGATCCAGGAGCAGCGAAGATCCGTGTGGCCGCTTTGTGGCTCCTTGTGCAGAAGCTCGCTGCTCCAACAATGGAACAGCTCTCCATCAAGCTTCTGACAATACCGCAACCGAGAGCGCTACGCTGGGGAGGGGACGGGGCGACGCAATGCGCAGGCGCACACACTCGAAGCTCGATGGCTCTGTAGACGGATCTCCAGTCAGTCATAAATTTTTACGTTTTTCATTTACAAACGATTTATTTTTCAATGATCAGAAGAGACTCGTACGTATGAATTGAATACAACTTCGTTAAATATTCACGGCGCTTATATCAATTAACTAAATTTTTCTAGAAAAAGAATTCTCTCGAAATATGTTCATTAAAATGCTTGAAATTTTAACTTTTTAAAGTTTGTTTCATTTTGACTTCACAATTAATAGAATACAGTTATAAGCGCTTTAATTAGTTTAATTTCTTCAACAGAAAACTAAAAATTGTTACTCGAATATACAAACCAGAATTAATAATCAATCTGAGAATTCGATTAATTAAAAATAATTAAAGAATGTTTATTTATTTTCTTTATTTTAGTGAAAGTTTACATATTTGCAAACAACTTTTGAAAGTTTAAAAGCATTTAAAATAAAAAAAATTCATATAAATTTAAACTTCTTTTGCTTATGATAAAGTAGACAAATAAAATTTTAATTATTTTGTATGGACTTAATCCAAGTTTGTTAAATAAATCGGATTTTTCGTTAGATAGTCTTTACACATTGAAATATTTAATTACAATATTATTATTAACCTTATTTCAGACTTTTTGTTCTTGGACATTTAGAAATATTAATTGCAAGGTGAATAATCAGCAAATTAACAAAGATATATGTTCAAATTAAGCTGAAAATAGTATTCTGGTTCTTTCAACAGATTGTAATGGAAAAATAATTAATGCACATCAAGTTGTTTTACTGAAAAATACCTACACTTATCTTTGTTTTACAATCATGTCTTTTTTTCAAGCATGTTTTAGTTTTCAAACATTTAAGTGTAAGAAAAGTTAAAAAACTTAAATTTTCAGAAAGACATTTTATGGCCGTTTTTTATAGCCTATTTTTTAAAAATCTTCTAATTTTTATGGCATCTTAATAGTAATTGCATATCTCGCGAACAGATGATAAAAGTGTTAGAATGGAAAAAAAAAAAAAAAAAAACCCACCTGGAAAGGGGGGGGGGGGAGAAAAAAAACAGAATTTTCAAGGCGGATATTTGGCTGCCACAGCCAATGGTGGCTTAAATTGAAAATGTAAAGAATGTCACATATTGCCACATTATGTTCAGTTAAATATTTCTGAATAGAGAACATTGTGCATAAAATTTATTTTAAAAAAAGAGAGAACTCAGTTTACCCATCTAGGCATCCTATCTAATGCATTTAAATCAATACACTAAAACTGAAATATTTCTATTTTAGTATCATGGAACTCTTTTCATTGCACTAATACACTTAAAGTTACATTTTATATCTTGAATATATTCTAAAGAGGTCGCTCTTTATTAGATTTAGAGTCAATTAGATTTTTCAGTGACGGTAATGCAGTTAAATTATAAGCGCTAAAGAAAATGCTCTCTTGCATTTGAATTGATTTTTCATTCTAAAATTTTAATATAGAATTAGAGGGAATGTTCTCTTCTTGACGTTTTGTAATTTTAAAGTAAGCGGAAAAGTTAAAATATGCATTTTAGTGGAAAATCCGAATTTTATTTGATGATCTATAAATAAAACTATCTTTTTAAATTCTAAAATAGTCTTTACTTTTAATCTGTATAGGATAGAACTATAGAAACAGCAATTTTAAAAATACAAAACAGATAAAAGCGAAAACGGAAATAGTGATATTTTAAACTGAAAATGAATGAGTTATTCTATTTTTTTAATCGGAAAAATCTTCCGAAATAAAATTTTATATGTTTAGATGAACTCTTTTAAAAAGAATTGAAAATAACACTTGTTTTTAGTATATGTAATTGGAACTTAAGTGTAAATATTTTTTAACGCTTTTTCTGAAGAACAAATACTTCACAATGATTGGTTCACGAAATATATGATATCTCAAAAATAATTCAGTCAAGCCATGAAAGTTTGTATACATGTATCATAAACCCATGAAGATGCAATAGACTGCAGATTTTTAGGTAGTTTCATTTAATCATGTTTACATTCAATTATTTTCTATCATTGTTAATGCTGTCGTAATTATTAATAGAAAATAAATTAATTAGAAAACTTAAGAATCTGATCTCCAGTCCCAAGCGTTAAGACGATTTCACCAATTTTTATTTCATACTAACTGGATTTGGCGATCTATTGATTCGCCGAGAATACTGCTGCTTAAATGTTCAATTAAAAATTTTACGTGACTTAGTCTCTAAATAGTTTCTTCAGCAAAATAATTTTGAGCTTCAAATTTTGATAGTCATATAATTCATATTATTAAGGCAGCCTTAAGCCATTCTGTTTATTTGCACTATATATTTCTCTATAATTTACTGTCAACTGCTGTAAAATTTGAGTATTTGAATAGCGTTTTTTTCTAAAATGAAACATATATATATATATATACATATATATATATATATATA
>JAPMOR010051969.1:67704-90193 GCA_026543865.1 Argiope aurantia | reverse complement strand
CAATCCTTTATATTTAAACGAATATGCCAAAATGTAGCTCAAGCTAAAGAGCATCTCTTCCAAATTTCATAATCCGTGCTCTTAGCAAGGATATTAAGTGGAAATTAAAAAAGAATTTTTATATAATAGAATTTTTATTGTTTCGCATTACAATTTTAAGAAAAATATATCATTAACGCATGACCGAATTAAAACCTGCAGGAACGCTAGAACAATGAGTGTTTGAAGTTCCCACATTTCTCTTTTCCCTGACTTCTAAAATCATACATTTTTATTGACTTTAATTTAATCTCTGTATAAGCAGTTTTAAAAAACAGAAATTAAAACAAACTGAAATAAACAAAGATTAATTGCTTAGATCTAGAGAGTTGATATTAGTACTTGCGATTAAAAAAAACTCTTTAAAAATAATTTTAAACAATATTTCTAACAATAACATTTTTTAAAACACAATCTGTTATTCTTATATAATGTTTTCTAGATCTTTTTTTAAATATAATATTACATTCTAATATAATGTGTTCTAATATAATTTTGTATTCTAATATAATCTATTATATTGAAAACATTATATTCTGATATAATGTTTCTTGATCTTTATTGTATACTATCCGCCTTTGGCGACCAGCCGGTTCGCCAGTATTACCGCTCGCTACAATTTTCAATTAAATATTTTAAGAAATTGGTCTCTTAATAGATTCTCAAACAAAACATTTTTAATCTTCAAATTTTGATAGTCATACCAAACTTATACTGTTGTTTAGATCGTTTCGTTCAATTTACTATATATATATATTGCTAATTTGTTGTCATTTCCGGTAAAACTTCAACTTTAATTTAAAGTGGAAATGATGAAATTGCAATTAATATAAAGATATTTTTAATAAAACCAAGCGTTTTATTTTATTTATCATCTTTATGGTTATTTATTTATTATTATTATTACTGAATATGAGTATTGCAAACAGAATCGCTCGGTATCTAAGTCTTATGTGAACTACAAAATATTTTTCATAGTTTATGTAATATCTCAAATAATTCAACAAAAATTTCTCAGATTCAGCATAAAATTCAATTTTTAGTTTTGCTTTCAAAAGGATTGAAATGAAATCAATAATAATATTTTGTTCCGGCCTATAAATATATTTCAAAAATTATGAAATCTAAATTTAATGCAGTAAGGTATCATATTTTGAGAAATATTCTGGACACACCAAATTTTAAATAAATGAATGAATGTTTCTATTTTCCACGATCAACTAAGACTTATTTATGAAGTTTTGAATGTTAAAAATTTATTTGAAGCGTATTTTCTTTGAAACAATTGATGGAAAATCTAAAATTATCCTTTTTTTATAGAATAGTGACATTCAAATTTTCATAAATCAGCCAGTTTAAGTGATTGATTTAGTTGATTGGAAATTAACTCTTTTTATTTAAAATATTAGTGTTTCAAGAACATTTTGTTATTCGTGATTTCCACAGCAGAAGTTTTATGTAAAATCAAAAATTCATTATTTATTAGAGCATTTCTTGAATCAAGTTACATAAAATATAATCATTTTCTATTTAGACCATTTTAGCAGATCTGTGTCTTACTATAGGTTTACAAATTAGCTGTGTGGCCCTGATTTGAATGGATATCCTGTTCATATTAAACAAAACTTGCCTTAAAATAAAACTGATTTATTGGATTAATAATATAGAGAGTGTAAAAGATCATAAAATAATTTTTCTTGAATTTATTTTTTATAAAAAATAATATTTCATATTTGTTTCATTTCCTACAGACACGTGCCGAAAATTATATTTTTGCAGATTTCATTTCCAAAAAGATTTAATTTATTTTTAGTTGGAGCTTTAATCAATGTGATGGCAACACTTTGAAAAAAGCTAATTTTTTCCCATGAATGCGAAACGTGCTCGTGCAGCTTAAATTTTATTTTTATTTTGTACGAAAAAAATTGTTGAAAAATATAGTTAAAATATTTATTTAAAAATTCATTAAAAATAGAAATTTAATTTTAAGGTTAAAACATTGGTATCATTTAAAAAATAAACTTTTGATCTTTAACTTCATGTAAAAATCTTTTGTGTGCGGTAATATTTTCGGAAGTTATAGCAGAAACACGTCAAAATTTCGCTTAATTTTTAAATAAATAAAATTTTAGTTAAAAATTAGAAAAAATAATCCCCAGGTGCACATTCCCGGCCTCCAAGGTATACATGTGCCAAATTTGGTAGCTGTAGGTTGAATGGTCTGGCCTGTAGAGCGCCAACAGACACACATACACACACACACATTGAGATTTATTATAAGTACAGATTTACAGATATTTTTTTATACAGAACTTTTGACTTCTGAATCAGTCAATCAACTGCAGTAAACAAATAAATAATCATCTTCAAACAAATTTGTAAAAGAAAAAAAAAATTCAAAAAATAATGGTCTGCAGTTTAAACTAAGTTTTCTTTATAAATGAATAAGCTTGAGTACATGATTACATGATTTTTCTGCATCAAATGAAAACAATATATTAGAATATAATTCTTTCATTTAATGCAAATTAAATTACACTGAAAATATCATAACAGTTATTTTGAACCTCAATCCGTTCATCCCCAAAGTTACGAGACTCCTAAGAAAGCGTTTATTTAGGTTATTTATTGCTCCGGTTCTTTAATTTTTTTTTCTATGCGAAATGAGATTTGAGAATATGAACGCAGTGATATCACACAATATAAGAGGGAACAAGCGTAGTGTAGTATTTCTTATTTTGCACTTAGTTGCATATTAACGACAGTTGGAGTGGAATTATTGAGTAAACAGAGAAGTTACAAGAATGAACTGCATAGAACAAAACACTAGAAAATGTTTTTGATTTCTTTAATTTGATTTTTTTTATTTATGTATATTTCGTTACAAAATAGATTCCCAAAATTTCCTTATAAATAAAAATGGAATAAATGAAGTAAAATTGTATTAATAATAAAAAAAATATATAAATATTACAAATCAAGAGATGTTAAACGATATATTCACCAAATGTTAACCAGTAGGTGTGGTCACCCAAATACTCTCTAATGCACTTATCATGCTAGTGGTGTACAATAGTTACGAAGCAGTAACTTTTGTTGTGAATTTCGCATATTTATTGAATTTTTCATATCGTCCTTAGTGAGTTACTTGGCGATTAATTCTTGGCATGCGTTAATAGTACCCAAAAACTGAAGTTGTATTTTAGACGTCTCAATCTTTTGAAAGAAACATTTTGACATAAAATTGCGTGTGCAGTCGGAAAATCCCATATCATTTTATATATTTAAGTCATTGAGTTTTTGAATTACCTCATTTCCATGTTTCTGAAAATACAGCCTGATAGATAGTCAACCCTATAGTTGGGTTTGTCTTAAACTTTGACAGATGTCTGCACTATAGATGCTAAATTTGTGTACCGAATTTTATCTATCTAGCTCTCTTCGTTTTGTAATTATATTGTTAACTTATATTCGAATATCCGAAATACCTCTGAATAGATTTTACTAAAAATTATATAAAATTTGCAAATTTGGTGTTATGATCGAATAAACACTGACAAAGCGCTTTTGGGTTGTCTTTGTCACAGACTGAGAGACATTTTCTAAAAATGTGTTTTTCGAACTCAGGAAGTCTAAAACGTGGAAATTCGTTAAAATCTGGAATTTGAATTTTTTGACTCTTGCTATACTTTCTTTATACAATGTATAAGAGAATATAAAAATACATCTAAATAAACTTATTGTAAAGATTTGAACCGAGACATATCGCCAGTCTTCTTTCAGCCATAGAAATGTATTCGGAAAAAAATGAGGATAAAACCGTACATGTTCTTCAGGAAAAGTCAATATCGTTATCGTCTAAAACACCACTCTGATATCAGAACTTAAAAGCCAATTCTTCACACATTGACATCACAGCTTTAACAATCACCGTTCTACAGCCTTTTCTATCACTGAGGTCGTTAAAGGTTAAATAAAAACTAAATCAATTTGACATTCCGCCTCCAACATGTTCTAATCATTACTTCAAAGTCTTAAGTTCTCTAAAAACAGTCTTCTTATAAACTACCTTTAACGTAATAAAAGAAAAACGTTAAAATCTACAGGAGAAGGATTAGAGAAAAAGAAAATTAGTTATCAGCTTATGATAAAGAGTAACATAACAATCACAAAACGTTTCAAACGAAAAAACTAACTTTTAAGATAAAGTCAGTTACTTAATCGCGGTTTCATAATAATATTCTATTTTTACAACAATAAGTAAGAAATGTACTGCCCACAGTTGTCTTTAAAAATGCTTTTTTTATCGCTGTATTGGGAAGTAAAATATCATTCTTTAATATCAAAAACATGTCAATAAAAATAAGCGTTACTGACAGAAATACTCTAAGCTGGAATTTTGATGATATTTATAAATTATAATTCACTTTCAATGAATGTTGGGAGATATTCTGATTAATGATTTTCATTAAGGCTTAAATTCTTTATTGTATTATTTTTAACAAGAAACTTAAAAGTGGCAATAATATTGTTACGAATCCGTAATTCAGCTTTCCAGCACAATTAGTTACATCGGAGAAAAGCTCTATTGGATGCTGATCAGATGCCGGATCAATGACTCCGATATTGGCGACAAACCTGGCGCTTTGGTGACAAAATGGATAATAATTTCGGGAATTTTGGCAATATGACCAATATGAGACGAATTCTGTTGATTATTTCTGACCTTTCTGTGCTCTGCTCTGAAAGCTATAAAAAGGCCAGCAGACTAAGCCAGAGTCAGTCGTATAGTTAGAGTCGAGTCAGCATTGAGTGAAGCTCGGGCGATTAGTGTATTGAAAATTGAGTAGTGCGTCTAGTCTTCGAGAAAAGTATTGAAGCAGCATTGAGTCGTGTGCTTAGTATCCAGTCGTATAGTAGTGAGTCGACAGGCAATAAAGTGAGGAGACTGTAAAGAAAAGCAGGTGTTTGGCCAGACCTCTGAGTAGCTCCATGGATTCTCTCTTCCTGCTGAGATCTGTCTGGCCACTTTGTGTGCTGTAGTGGTTGTTTACTACATGTGGGCTACTCTATACTTCTTGGTTACTTCTGGTCTGTGTATTTATAGTCTGCATATTCATGCCTTCTTGTTAATAAACATCTTTATTTGTTGTGAGTTCCTGTTGACTATGTCATTATACATCCACTACAGCGAACCCGTTGACTTTACGGATTTGGTGGAGGAACCTCCGTAACAATATAATCACAAGTGATACAATACAGGCTTAAAGTCCTTCGATGTATTCATTGGTGTTCTGCTCGACTTGTTTGAAGCGACGTATAATTAATGGAATATCTGAAGCTTTGGGATTGAAAGATCTATTAATTTAAGAAAGTTCTCTTAATTAAAGTCCTATTTATCACTAGATCGGGAGCAGGTAGTAATTCGGCAAAGAATGCCATGAACTTTTTCCTTCTTCTCTAAATCAAATCGTAATAAGATGAACTCAAATTTAGGTGGAGCAAGTTTTAATACCAGCGAGAGAAAACACTCTGTCATAAAATGTTGCTGAATTGCTAGATTTGATTTGATTTAGATTGAACTCTTATTACGATTGGATTCATAAATAACCGCGAACAAAGAACGGCTTCGTGGCATTTTTCGATTAATTATACTTGCTCCAGAGGCTCTAAAATCAATAGATTTTTCAGCCTCAAGCATCAGAAGAACTGGTTCATCTTCAGAATTCCATTAATTCCACATCACTGGAAACAAGTAGTACAGAGCATTGATGATTACATAGAAGGACTGTAAGCCTATGTTTATCACATGTAATTATATTGTTATCAATATTAAATTTCATAGCACTGAATAATTTTTAGTTAATTAAAAACATCTTTTGTAATTTTTTTCAGTTTTTAAGTGTTTAAACTCATTTTTTTTGTCTTTAAAGTGTTTTTTAATTCATTATTTACATTTTTCTGAAACATTTACATTCAATTTTTTTAGTTCATATTTAATTCTAGAGGACACCACTGATGTGAAATCAAAATTAAATTATAATTAAACGATTTACTGATAATGAAGCTGTGAAAATATTAAAATAATGCTATTATCTTAAAAGGGAACAGTACTATACATAATTTCAGTAAACATTAGAAAATTAATGAAAAATCAGGTACGAACTTCTCTTTTTATAAAAACAAGGAAGTGAAGTTAAGAAAAGCGCTCAAAAACATCTTTATTGAACTTTATTCCATAAACGAAGAAATGGAACCTCATGGAAGACAAAACTATTAATAGGAGGTATTATTTTTTTAGAAATCTCGCTAAGGGATTCATCTAAATTAATGTCAAATTTCATCGTTTAAATAAACTTCATCGTATTATTTGATGTCTCTAACTCTAACCAGTTTTAGGGTTTTGCTCATTTTTGGAAAACAACGATATACGGCAGCAAATTTGCAATTACTCAATGGCATCAAAATAAACGGTTTATTCAATTATTATAAGAGACGGATCAATCCTTAGAGCTCCGGAGTTTCGGCGTCTTATGAAAATATATTTTAAACTTGTATTTTTCCTTTTAATCTTAATTGGATTAGAAATACGTTCCCTTCTAGCGGGCTACTATTTTGTTAATAATACCTTAGTCACATATTAAATAACGAATATTGTAATAGTAAATCTCATGCACATTGACAAAGTGCTTAAGTAATATAGTGTAACATTTAAAATTTTATTTCTTTGCTGTCAATCTTTTCTATCCATAAGGTTCACGAACATTCAAATCAAAACAAATAACTAAAATTGTCTTGCATGAAAGCACTCAAAATTGCAGAACTCGGCTTAATAATCTGTGCTGCAATCCAGCGAAGAAAATTAAAACAAAAATCTGAAATTTGCCACCCCATAGCTAATTTTTATTCATGCTAAATTTTATTCAAAAAAGTTCAGGGCATTGGCAGAGTATTTAAGAAATAAACTATTATCATTAATAGAGAATTTTAGATGCAATTGTATAATAACATTTAAAGCAGGCAAAAAAAAAAGTCCGAAATTCTATGAATGAAAACAGTTTGAACACGAATTCCCATATCAAAACTAATCGCTAAAAATTGATCTAAACAAAAAGGGATCACTATCAGAAAAAATGCAATACCAAATATAAAATTAAAAAGATGCTGAAAGAAAATATAAGCAATAACTCCTCTGATCAGTGTAGGGAGAAGGTAATAAAAATTGTAGATCTGAGCCTATTAACTTTTATTACAATTCAGCTTAAAATAATGTAAATAAAATGTGATGGTAACAATCATTAATTAATTTATATGGTAACAACATAATTAATTTATATTCATGCTTAACTTAATTCATCCTCAAATTAATCAGCTACTTTCAACATAATCAAAAAAACTCTCTGAGTTGCTTAATGTCAAAACAGAAGATGGGACTTGCTTATTCAGTAATGATGCTTATGAAAGAGGCTATAACATTTTAAAACTCCGCCCAGCGTTATAGACGCTGGTGGATGACTATAATATAGTTACTTCTCTGTACTGAAAGCTCACTGACAAACAAAAATGACTGAATATGTAAAAATGCAAATGAAGGGAAGAAAGAAAAGAAGTCATCAAGTAATAGAGGCATAGGTTAGAATGCACACAAGATAGTACAGATAAGCTTTTGAATGCACACACTAAGTGGTATTGAAAAGTGATGTTTCTTCTTCTTGATCTAATAGTGACTGAGCTGGAAATTCTATTGCTTCACTTTACAGCTTAGCCAAATCATGCTTTTCCCCCGTGCCTCCAATCTGGGGCTCATCGTTCTGTTGAAATGTTGAAATAGTTTTTATCTTTGGCTATTTCTTTGGTTTCGTTTTCGCTTTTAGTTCCTCCAATGGAAGGACTCTGGTTTAATTTATGTTTTTTATCTTTCTTTAGAATTTACTCGTTAAAAAAATGAAGGTCGATAATTTTCTAAAATGTGAATAATAATATCACAACTAAAAATTTTGGGATATTAGGAAGTAAAGTTGCCTAAAAAATTGGATTTCATATTATTTATTCTCTTTAGAAATATTTGTTTGCAACAATGTTTGTTTATAAACGAGCAAGCCAGCACTGATAAAGCATCGAGAGGCATTTGAGACAGGTTATTTGATTAGTCAAGTAAGGCAGATGGCTAAGTTGGCTTTCGATCACATGACCCAGACGAGGTTGATGTGTACTACTTTCATATATACGACATTTCATTGGTGGTCGTTGGCCTTTAATCGTCATCTTCAATGCCTGATGTTGAGAGACAACCACCAAGCGTCAGTGTCCCTGAACCACATTCAGAAGCAATAAAAGAACACATCCTATGAGCATGGTTTTCATTTAATCTAGAAACTAAAATTTAAAGGGTTAATAAATAAATAAATAAAACTAGTTAATGAAAACGGATGAGGATTAAATACATTTCGCGAAAAATAAAAAGATGAATGAAAAACATTTTATCAACAAATTATCTTTAAACCCGAAACAAAAATTTTGCAGTGTAAATGAAACTAAAATCAACATATTGCTACAAATTTGTAAATATTATTATATTTCTTATATATCAATTTTATTATATTTCTATGTAAATGTTTCAGACGAATCCATTTTATGCGTTAATACCCGTCAGCGAAGGATCGGTTTCTCCATTTGCAGGATTGCCACTTTGCGATTATTTTGGCGACTTTATCACCGATTTGGCAAGATTTTTGGTGATCTTGGTGATATTCTATAAGATTTCGGAAGTTCCAGAATTGAAGCTGTAGCATTAATATTTCGGGATAGTTACGGAATTTTTCTGGAAATCAGTGGAATAATGTTTACGTCCTATCTCGCCAAGGTAGGGTATAAATAGGACATGTAAGGGTAAGTGCAGAGAGAGACAAGTTCAGTGAGAGGATTTTCGCTTGTGATCTGATTGTGTGAGAATTTTTGAAGCCTGTTATTCTGCTGTAAGTTACTATTAAATTTTAATATCTGTTTTATTTAATATTTGTTTTGTGTAAAATTCTGAATTTGCTATAAATTTCTGAAATAAATATTTTAGACTATTAAAGGACTGTTTCTTCATTGACTAACAAATCGAAAGAACTCTGAATTCATAACAATATACATAAAATTTAAAGAAGAACAAAAGTTGATGATGCGAGGATTTGAACAGTGAACTGTTCATATGTGAGATGAGCGTTCTGCTATTGAACTATATCCGGGACAGTAAATAGCGAATAACGGCGAATCGTATCCTAAAACTAAAATTCAGTAATACGAAAAAGAAAAAAAAAACCCAAAGGAGGAGCGGGCATTTGAACCCAGGGCCTATCACACACGAAGCGAACGCTCTACCACTGAGCTACACCCCCAATGCAATGGCAGAAACTTTTATGATATTCCTATGTTTAAGCATCATTTGGAATTTGTATGATTAGTATGACAGGTGGGAAAATTTTATTACTGTTTGCTTAGCAATAAAGAGGTAGAAGAGCGCTCTCTCAGAAACGCGATGCATCAATAAATATTAACTTTCCAGAAATTGTATCTTTTTGATAAATTTTCTTCTTAAGATCCAGTTTAATTTGAATTGATATATTTTGATTAGTTTAAAATTTTAGTTTAGTTAGTTGAATGTCGCATTTTGAAGGAGGATTCACGCGAGGATTCTGTTACGACTGGTTTCGTTTTATTGAACTGTGATCAGATGAGAAGGCCTAGATCAGGAACTTTCTCAATGTAATATTAAACAGAAAAAGGAGGAGCTTGAAATCTGCAGAATTATCCAAAGGATTTAATGTGTACTTGGCCCGCGTCCACATCAAATCTTCAAGGGAATTCAAAAAGACGAAACCTCGAACTTCGGTTCCTGAAAATGAAGTGCTTGAACTCAAGGTTCTTAACCTGCGGACATAACCGGTAAATAGAGTAATGTCACGTCAGTGGGTATATACTTGGTATGTGTTTGAACTGAAAAGTGATTATTTTGAAAGAGAATAAGTTATTGAGGATGAAATTTGCAAATGATCCATATTCAGATGAAGAGAGCATCACATGAACTTCAAAAATTCGAATTCGAAATTTCTGCAAACCTCTTAGTTTCAAACATCTCTGAATAGAAAAAGATAAAAAATGTCTGTTTATCGCCCCAGTTGTTTGTTTGTCTTTCTCTTAACACGATAAGAACACTTTGATCTTTTCTTTACATCAAATTTGCAGATTTCTATTAAATTTTGAACGAAATTCATTCTGAGGAAGTCTGTCCCAGATCAGTTGAACATTATAATTATAAAATGTGAAAAACGAGGTGGATAAAATTTTGGTGCATAGATTTAGTATCTAAAAAGTAGATTTTAAACCTATTTCGAACCTGATCTGATAAGTTGTTCATTTTTCCGTTTGCACTTTCACATGCATATGAACGGGATAGTTCAAAGGCGCAACAACTTGAATATATGAAATTTGGTTTCAAATTTTAGCATCTAAACTGTATAATCTTATTGAACTTTGAATCAAATCAATCAAAAGTTTGACCATTTGTGTATCTGTACTTTCATGTGCAAACGCATAAAATCAAAAATATTATGACTTAAATAAACGCAGTTTGGTATATCATCTAAAGATTATAATTGCACTTTGCTTTAAATTTTTATTTCAATCTATGCGCCTAAAATATATATTAAGTTTTCTGGGTAGTGTATTAACGCATTCCCTGATTCATTGTCCAAAATAAAGTCGCCAAATATCACATCTCTTTCTTAACTATTGTTCACCAATGGTATGCTGTTAATAATATACAAGTATCAGTTTTCGGTACTTTTCCGTTAGCCGCCAATTGTGAACCAAATGCGAATTTGGCGTAAGAAATTTGGCGAAATTCTACATTATTTGACGATTTTTTGCTTGCTCCCGGTTAACGGATCGTGAACCAAACGCGAATTTGGTGGAATTCTTCAATATTTGGCGATTGTTTGCTTGCGCCCGGCTATCGGAAAAGTACCCAATTTTCTTTACTATACTACGAAGCATAGAATTCTCATGTACTTGATTCTGAATATAAAAATCTCAGCTCTCATGACAACTGCAGCCTTGCCCAAGATCCACTATTTTATTCGGCATTGATATTGGGCATAGCATCTTTATTATTGAGTCAAAGCGAAAATTTCCCGATTCCATTCCCAGCGGTTATTTTTTCGTATACGAAATCACGAAAGAAAAGTAGAATACGAAATACGAAGGGAAAGTGGTTTAATCATCAAACATTTGAATTCGAGGTTATGACGAATCTCCAGACCTCCATTAATCTGAATATTTTTGTCATTGTGTTTGTCTATCTGTGAATATGATAATTTGGAAACTCTTTCATCCATCTAGGTGGTGAAATTTGGTATACAGAATTACTATCAAATTTACAGATTTCTATCAGACTTTGAAAGTGATTCATTTATAAGAACACTGCCTATTTATTCTGGTACAAGTGTACTTGATCAAGGCAAAAGGAGAAGGCTAGATTGGTAAAATGTATTTGGTCCACAAGTTTAGCATCTAAAATAAAGATATTTTTCAATTTTTACCTAAATCTAGCAAACATTTGACCGTCTGTCGATCTTTGCATGCATGTAAAAGCCAAAATTTTCTCTATTATGTAACGCTCCATTTTTATTAACCCTAAACTATCAGCTGTCAAATGTTTTCTTAATAGGGTTGGCAACATTTTACTGCACGTGTGGTGACAAATTTAAATCTTGCGTTAATTTTTGGACACTCTTTATTATTTTGCCAGTATTATACCTTTTCTTATCATTTAAAATTTTTTAAGTTCTTATTGCTTTTCGAATTTATTTTTTCACATTCTCTCTCTCTCTCTCTCTCTGCTAATATTTCAGAATACTTTTTTCCCTCTTCGTCAAATATTACTTTTATTTATTTATTAATCGTTTGTCAAAAAATTGTTCTTTTTTCATTTTGATTAGGGAATACGCTAATATTGCTTTATTAGAAGCAGAAAAACCCTTTGACAATCTTTCGTAGAATTACTACATCTTATCTACCTCTTAAATAAAATTAACAATTAATTTAATTTTAGCGACAGTTTCAATTAATATGTTATTCATTTTAAATGCAAAAATTAATCTTTTTTCTCTTAATACTTGAATTACAATTTAATTTTTGAGCAGAAAAATAATTACAAATGTAACGTTAGTGAGTGGTGATCAATATTAATTATAATTACAAATATAATTTTCTGTTCTATATTCTTAGAAATTTATTCTTTATTCATTAATTTCCAATGGCATAAAAGAACCGGCTTAGTAATTATCGTAGAATTGGAAACAAAGATTTTAGCATCTTGCACAAATGATTAACAATGATCGTTCACAAGAGCAATATTTAATAGATATTAAGTTAAAAAAATATTTTTAAAGCCGTATAAAAATATTTTTAAATATTTTTAATATTTTAAATATTTTAAATACTTTAAAATATTTTTTAAAGCCGTATCTAAAGTTATAATTATTTTTTAATTCAAATTATAATTCAAGAAGCGGGAAAATAAGCATTTATTTTTGCAAAAAAAAAAATGCATATTACTTTATACTATTTGTAAAATGTTAATTTGAACTAATTTTGAAAGAAAATTAAAAAAAAACGGTAACAGAACCCCGGATTCGCAGATACAAAGCTAATCTTTCATCGAGTGCTCTGTAAGGATGCAGAAGGCAGCTCACAATTTACTAATATATAAGCTATTTTGAAAATTTAAGGATCATTTTCTGATATTTAGCTGGTTATTGAGTTTTAAAATTTTAATGAATGAACATCTTAAACGTATGCTACTATTATACTAAAACTCATGCCGAACTCAATTTTCCAACACCCCATCCACCTCTTGTCAGTCAACATCAAATAAATAGCACACACTTCATAGAAATATTTTGTATTTTATCTTTCATTTTCTGCTCGTCCAATAAGTTTGGTGACAAGGATCTATGCCCGCTTAATTTACTACTTTGTTACCATAACTTCTAAAATCATGAATGTTTTTTCTTATCAAATTCTTGAACTTTTAGCACATGCACCAGTAAATGTATCAAAGCTACCTCAAGATGCTCAGTTCCAAATTTGACATTGATTGAAAGAGAATTTCAATTTGGCTTCATATATGATTCAACATTTTCAGATTATCCACTATGTCTCCTTCTTGTCACAATACCGTAAAAAAAAGTAATGATAAAGTACCATAATGATTCTAAATATATAACTTGAAATTTATCATAATCTCCTTTTCAGGCATCTTCAGATGCGAAAAAATAAGCAGTTTTTGTAATTATACTTTTTTATCTGTGAATGCAACAATTCAAAAACAGGACAAGAAAGACAAGTGAAATTTAATATTGTTAATGAAAAATTCCCCTATAAATGTTCGTTCGTGGTTCGTGTGTGCCTAATAGGCTCAGTAAAGGATATCTTCGCTTTATTCTACTCGAAAACGTGAATAAACAACAGCAGAACACACACTACGTTACTTCTCGTAAATAGCAGAATACAAGTGGCAGATTGCTATTAACAACCGCAACAGCAGAAAGCACTCGGAAATAATTCACGGGAGATCAATATTCCCTTGAGTCACTTCACTCACCGACTCACATCTCAGCTTCACTACTAATTCGCTATAGACTTCATATTTTGGGTTTTTATAGCCTCTGTAAAGGGCATGAAATGTTTTAGAACAAACGCTGGAAATCTTAATAAAGCAAGATTTTCGAATATTCGCAATCTTTCATTTTTTTTTGTCGCTAAATTCGTCGTCACGTCGCCAAATGGTTTAATCGTCAAGCTTTTTTTACTAAGACAGGGGAGGTTATTAATTTCTGTCAGAGTTATCTGTAAAACTTTCTTTTTTTCTATGAAATTAACTGTGCAGAGAAGTATTATCAGAAATTCATAATAGTATGTAGTGTTGACATTGATCTAATATACGATGACCAGCCTATCCTACAGGTTGTAAAGCAAAAAAAGGTCACCGCGGGGAGACAGTAATATTGATATCTCCACAGACAGATTTTTTCTTTGATGCATTTTGTCCAAAAGTTGAAAATTCATACAAATTTCCAGTTAGGGTATAAACACAGTTTTTTAGTTTCTATACCCTAAATGGGAGTCTATATGAAATTTCGAATTTGGAACAAAATACGTCAGAAGAAATTCTGTCCATCTATTTCTTCACTTGCCCAAGATCATGTGAATACGAGAACTTGAAAACATAGCGCTGACCTTCTTGAAAGAAATTCAGTATGATGACAATGCAATAAAGGAAATTTAGTGAATGATCTTGGCATTAAAATTGTAGATTATATCAAATCCATGACCTTCTGGTCAAAGAAAAGGGATTGAAAACTCATAACCGATTTATTGCTAATATTATATAAATTATACCAAACTATTGTTTATGCTGTTTATAGTTGGGAAAGTACATTTTATAAAATAGTGGAGCAAATCTAGAAGCAACTGCTATGGTGTTTTATACTTAGTTCTCTATTAGTAAATGAAGTTGTTGCTTCTGATGGCACTTGCCATAGACAAGTCCACTGACTTCAGAAGCCAATGGTGCGTCTCTTGTTTTTTCAGTAGCACCAACTAGGGCCAAGAGTACGACTTAGCTACACACACGTCACAGCCCTTTTTACGGGGCGGACATCATTCATGCATTTCATTCACTCATCCATAAACCGTAATTTAGACCTGAATCAGAGAACGATCACCTCTGATCATGGAGGACTCGACATGGAGGACTTTGTGACCACGACAGATTTATACTTGCGTCAGCCACCACACACACATGAGAGTCTTTGCCCGGCTGGATTCGAACTCGCAACAGAAGGGGCGCGAATACCAACCAGCCTATCCCAACCTTCAGTAAATTAAGTAAAAGAAAGAAACAGATCAAAGTGCGCAAAACGGATTAATGGAATACAGTTTCACAGGAGTAAAACAATACAGCTATACGAATAACAATATTAGAAGTCGTATGCAACAAAGCAAATACAATGGCAAATAGGACGCAATAACAGCAATAAATTTTCCGAGTGCTTAAAGTAAGTATTCAAAAAATTCGCCGTCCTTCCAGAGGGATGTTGTTCACACTATTGTTATTCATCTATCTGTGTTGGGCAATTGTAACCATTAAACTTATCTTAAATAATTTATCAGGTGTGTGTTTTTCTTTTATTTAATTCAATAGCAAAGAAACTTGTAAAAGCCTTCAGCTTTGACGCTTTGCGTTGGGTCCTCTTGAGTTCCCGTTCATTCTGCTTATAATAGAGATTTTTCTCAGCTTTCCCAGTTATAAAATGTACCGTGATGGGTGTTTTGTATGAAGAGTTGATTGAATCTGTTAATAATTATGCATTTCGCTGGGTAATTATAGAAATATTGGACTTCAAATTTATTGTCATAGACAATCATTGAAATTATTCGAGGAAACGCTCCTTATGCTACTGGACAACTATGCCTCGTGCATTGGATATGTTTAAGCACTTTTTCCTCTATCTATTTTAATTTTTATTTTTTCATGTAATTAGTACAGAGAAAATATAGTAATTGTCAAAAAAATTGAACTCGAGATTTTGACGAATTTTCAATTTTTTGATCTTTCTGAATTCGAAAAACATATTTTTAGAAAATGTCCGTCTCTATGGCAAAGATAACTCAAAAACGCTTTGAGCTAGACGGCTGAAATTTAGTATATAGTCTCTGCATTAAATTTGCAGATTTCTATCAAGTTTTCAGTAAAATCTGTTCAGAGGAAGTCCGTCCCTCCGTCTGTTTGAATATTAGTAAACACGATAATTACAAAATGAAGAGAACTATATGGATAAAATTTGATACACAGATTTTACATCTGTAGTGAAGACACCTGTCAAATTTTGGGTCAAATCCAACAAGTGGTTTTATCGTCTGTCGGTCTATACTTTCAAAAACTTGTAAACGCGATAATTATAAAATGCAATGATTTAAATATATCAAATTTGGTATGGGATTATGTCACTACAAGTGCAGTTTTGTATCAAATCTTAGTTTCAATTGGTTGAGAAAAATGTTTCTAAAGGACTTTTGACTTTCGGAAATTATTAACCGCATGTCAGGGACTAATCGTCAAAAACCTCGCCAAGGATGACTCGTCAGATTTAGTAAAAATGCTAAATTCACACCAAAAATTATTATTTCTTAACCATTTTAAGTCATTTCCCTACAAGGCGTACTCTGACATGACAGATTTATTCGGAATATGTTTTAAGGAAACCACTCCCTCTAATGTAATTGGATTAATCGCCAAAAACCTCACCAAGGATGACTCGTCAGATTTAGTAAAAATGCTAAATTCACACCAAAAATTATTATTTCTTAACCATTTTAAGTCATTTTCCTACAAGGTGTACTCTGACATGACAGATTTATTCGGAATATGTTTTAAGGAAACCACTCCCTCTAACGTAATTAGTAATGGCAATTAGTAATTAGATTCACACAAATGCGAATGTACAGACTAACACATAGTTCCCCCTTCAACATATTTAGTCCAAAATTTAAAGAAGATTCTAATTATAATCTTTATATCAAATTTCATTTTCTAGTTTTTGTTAATTTTTTGAGTGATTCTATTGACAAGCTCAATGAAAGATTTTTCTTTGGCTGTGATCCCTGTTGTGAGATCTCGATTTTAAATCTCGGCCTTAGGGCTCCATATTCGAAACACGATTCTACTAAATACCTGTTGTGTTTCCAACCTAAGTGCACGCTAAATCTGACATCGTAGCCTAAATTCCATCCCACTGAAATAATATTTGAATAGAAGTTTGAAGAGGAACCGCCAGCTTTGGTATCGACATTGTCATTTGACAGCAGCACAAAATTTCGAAGTCTGTTCCAAAATAGACTTCGAATTGCTTGTAAAGGGACCTTGTTATTGTTTCTGATGGCACTTGCCATAGGCAAGCCCGCTGATTTGAAATCAACGATTTTAAGCCGAAAGGGAACGTCTCTTATTTTAGTAGCGCCAACTATGGCCAAGAGTACGATTTTGCTACTCACGCATCACATTCGCTTGCACAGCCCCTTTTTACAGGAGGGCACATTCACACATCTCACAGATAGAACAAATGAAGGACAATCATGCCCGAACCGGGACTTGAACCCGGGACGCCCAGATCACGGGGAAGTCGCGCTACCCCTATGAAAGGACGCCGGCAAAAGGAACCTTAATATAACTATCAAACCAGTATTTATTAATTAACATTGAAAGAGTCAAAACACGCCAAATGTAGCACCAAAACCAAACAGGTGTTGAAACCCTATGAGTGCGCTTGAGCACTTTGTTGTTTATTTTCGCCGATGAATTGCTAGTTCTTCACCGTTAATTAATAAGTATCGCCAAACCAATCGCCTTGTGGGATTTCATTAATTTTTTTATAAAAAATCTACAAATTCGATGCTGAGATTGCATATCAAATTACATAGCTTTTTCTTAGTTCAATAGTTTTTGAATTATCGTGCTCAGTGAGATGGACAAGAATGCATTTTCGGACTCAGGGAAATCTGAAAAAAGGAGATTTGTCCCATTCAGGTGGACGAATTTTTTGACTCATATAACATTCTTTCCTTGACCTCCAAATGCATGAAAGAAAAAAAGAACTATGACAGTGTCACCAGACAAAATACAGTTAAAGATTAGTTGAAACAGCAGTTGCATTTTTCATGTCACATCAATTGACACAATTCAGGACGTACAGTCAAGCCAAATATGGTAATAACTGAATATAACACTGAATCACTCTCCTTTTCTTTTCAGCTAACTTTCATTTATCAAACACAGACGAACACATCGTAGTGTTTCCTTCCTGATCTAATATTTTATGTTGGACTAACCGATATTTTTCACGCAATTCTGATTGGACATGCAACTAAAAGGGAATACTAAGAAAAAAAGAATGGCTTTTGGAGCTACATATTTTTGAATGTATAAATTCAATTTGGTTGCATGTATTCATTTAAATGATTCTTTATCAGAGTAGAAAAGGGAAGGAGTTCGAATTTAGAATGCCTGAGGTTATAAAATAATGTTTTCGCGTATTCTGGAATATTTAAATACAGTAAAACATGCTTGTACATTTTTCAAGGGACTATGCATAAATGAAAAGACATATATAACTTTTAAAAAACAACTCTGGTTATTACAAATTTAATGCTTCTAATGCGAATTCATTTAAAAGTCGTAGTTTTAAAGATTTTTAAGGTAGTTTTAACGTATTACTACATAGCATTGAAAACAATTAATAAATTTTAAAATTCACTATTTATTATAATAGAAAGATCATACCTGCTTTAACAACTCGTATATTAATTATACATTCCATATTTTTCACTAATCACGGGCGATATTGCTTATATTTAATTTCAGTTAGTTTGCTTGAATGTAATTTTATGTCCATGATTCTGTCAAATTGACAGACACTAAAGCCGTATCTTACATGCCATCTGCTTATTGCGTGCCCGGTAAATTTGCGGTTTCTCTCTCTTCAAAATTGTTCGGTATTGTAAATGCTCTTTATTCTTTGTCTTGTAACAATACATATATTAAACAGAACTCTTCTTTAACTTTCAACAATTGAAAAAAATAACTCTGTCAAATAAGTGATCAAACAATGAAAGCGATCCAGGTTTCTTCACAACAATAGAAATATTGTTGCGAAGTATTCCTAAAAATAAATTTAAAAGTAAATTAAATCTATATTAAAAGAATTTTACAGTATCTGGAATCGTTGAGAAAATAATGTTTTTGACTTTAACCCTATGAGCCCTGACGGCCCGATATCGTCCCGTTCCATAGTGGCCAAATTTGGTTAATCTACGCCAAACGGTCTGTCTTGTAGAAAGCCAATACACACACTCATCTTTATTATTAGCAAAGAAAGAGGAATTGTGTGCACGCAGGTAGGAGTTTAATAAAAAAAGTTTTTTACTTCATTCGAGATGCTGAGTATTTTTGGGATATTAAGTACAATATTATAAAATGGATTTAATTAAGTAAATGTTTTTCTCCTGCGTCGTTTTGATAAGCAAATTAAGTTCGAAGTTTTTCAGTGGAGCCTAATGCGTCTTTAAACGAAAGTGCAACAACTTCATCATGTTGTTCCTTATGACACTTGTCATATACAACCCACTGAAGAACTTAGCAATTTTAAGCGTCTCTTATTTCAGTAAATCCATCAAGGACCAAGTGTACGTCTTATGTACTCATACGTCTCGGAACTTTCACGGGGGAGATTTAACTCACAATTCATTCATCCATATATCTTAATTTTGGCCAGAATCAGGGAACGATCAGCTCTGATCCAGTGCCCTCAGTGTTTCTGTCTCGACTGAAAGGATTTCAGAGCTGCGACAGATTTATGAAAGCACCAGCCACCATGCACAAACCAATGGGTTTCGAGATCACAGCCCACGGAATGTGATTCCAACGCACTTTCCAACAAGGCTATCCCGGCCCGCTCCTTTATCATAGCTTAATAAGCTATGATGAATAGCTTACCTTCTCCATAGCTTACATAAGCAACTGACCATTTGTCTTCATTGTAATTCATCAAATGCAAATAATTTCGAATTAATAATGTTTAATGTGTTGCAAGAAAATTTTTTCCCAGTAATATGAACGGAAAAATGATCGAGACAAAGAAACTTGTGAATAATTGAAAGGCGGGAAAAGGCGGGAAGCGACATTATTATACAAATATTTTATTATATAATGATTATGAATGAATGAATGACTGCTATGACGTATAAAAAAGAAACACAGGAAAGGGGGGGGGTGTATTATTTCATTTTTCTTCAGTAACTTGAAAATACAGCAAAGCAAAAGTTCAACATTTTACTTAAAAAATGCTATTTAATCAAGTATTTTTGAATTAGAATTTTATTAGAACATATGGTGATAACCGAATATAATACTAAATCACCCATTTTTATTTATTTTCTAACTTTCATTCTTTATTTATTCACTTAATGGTGTGAAACAGAAATATTTAACAAACCTCATGGAAGTTTATAGCGATTTCTTCAGTAATATTCAAGTTGTTGTATGAAGTCAGGTATTACAGTATATTTTCGAACTAACGACAGTTTTCTCCCCAACTGAAACTTTCTTGTTTGTTCCCAAATAAAAACATTATCTCCCCTCCCTCCTGCATAAAAACTGGGAACCTTGATCAAGACCGTGGGCATCACTAGTGCTCAGACTTTTATCATCAAGATCTCGCCCATGAAAGCTTTATGCTTCTTAGAATAGTAAAGATAACCAAGTTTGCATTTTAGGGGCATTTTTGCCCACCGATTGAAACCACAATTTGAAATTATAATCGTAGAATCAAGATCCCATACTAAACTTCATTCATCTAGTGTCACGGAACCCCTGAACTCAAGGTTCTTAACTTCCTGGTATAACAAGTGAATAGTGTAATGGCACGGCAAGGAGATACCTTAAAAAGGGGTTGTGTAAGAAAAATTAGGGATTTATTTAAAATATGACAATTTATAATAACACATGAGATTCTTTCATTTAAGTCATTTTGTTTTTAATTTATCGCATTAACGTATGTGGATATACAGGCCGACCAACAATGAACTCTTTGACGGATTTGGTTTATACTTTTATGAGAATTGCTTCTTTAGTTTGCTTTAAAACTGTGCACAGAATTTTATCCGTCTAGATTTTTACATTTTGCAATAGGTATGTAAGTAGGAACTCGGTTCTGAAGTTCGTTGTATTAAAAAATTGGCTTTAACATAATCCATTCTCCCGCCATTTTTAATATATATGGCTTAGTCATTGATTCTTTTCTGACGCAAGTTTCAGTCATTTACAAGATGTCATTTCCGGGGCAACAATTTTATAACATATGGATATCAATAAGCAACATTTACGTCATTGCATTCTATCCTGTAAAAAAATAATAAATAAATACTGCTAAAGCTATAAAATTAATTCGACTTTGGGTGAATATTCTGTGAGTCATTCAATGGTAAAAATGTTATTTCTAAGCGTTTCGTCCAATTTATTGACTTTTTTGGCATTGAAACTAGTAATGTGGAACACCTTTTTAAATCTCACCTTGTCATTTGAGAAGGCTGAAAAACATCGATTTAATTGAACCAGTCGACTACAAAATTATTATGCGTGCAAATAAAAAATTTTTTATTCTATAATAAAAAATAAAAAAATTGTGTTAATGTTCCAAAGAAAATAATTCCTCTTTTCAAATTTTAATTTTCCCGCTGATAAAAGGCGGGATTGAATGTCTTTAGGAATGAGTGTGAGTTTTATCACAAATGTATCAAAATTAAAAAAATGTATCAAAATTATGACTATGTATCAAAATTTAAGAAAAATTATGGCAAGGAAAGAAAGAAATTATATGAAAACGAGGCTGATATGATTAAAATGGTAATTTTTGAGTTTTAAGATTATTCAAAAAACCATTTTTGTGAGATAATAGTTTTTAAGTATTTTAATTCCAATTTCCATATGGAAATCAAAGAGATTACTCATCTGATGATAGCAAGCGCGTTAGGTTCAATGTCAAGATTCACGCTTTATATTCAGATAGACTCTCTAACTTGATTATTTTTTCTTTGCAGTCTTTTCACTAAAATGAAGAAAGTTCATATAATAAGATAGATGGTTCCGTACAATCAAATAACAGCTATAGTGAGTGTGTTGCGATTTTCTACTTAACTATCCGGTTTTAAATATAATATTTTTAATCTGCACAAACACAGCTACACTACAGAATTTACAAACACACATAGACAATTAGGTTAAAGTAAACAGTATGGTGGAGGGATTCCATCGTTTCCAACCGAAAGCATTCGACGTTAGCGCAAAGGTTGCGCATAGGAAAAAGTCGACCTCAGGAAGCAGGTCTCCCGTTCAACTGCTTGCTTGTCTGTAAACGCCACAAGGGGCTTCTGTAAAACGCCACAATGGGGCGCTCTCTGCTCAAGGGGAAAAAGAGGTGCTACACAGTTGAGTTACTTGATACTGAACGTATTAAACCTATTATAGCTCTCGGTTCTATTAGATGTTCATTTCTATCGTCTTGATTTCTTTTATATTTTCTTTTCTATGATGAAATGAAGGTTTCAGAAAGATCTCCTCTAGGTATTTATTACAACGTTTTGCAGCTCTATTAATTAATTATGTGAAGCGCTGAATTAATTGTAAATGTAAAAACGTTCGATGAAACAATCCGTAACGTGGGAGTCGTGGAAGTTCGACGTCTGTTTACATTTAAAAGTTACCATTCGACATTAAATAAAAATATTTCTATGCCATAAACAATTGCATTATATATATATATATATATATATATATATATATATATAT
>JAPMOR010051969.1:57123-67254 GCA_026543865.1 Argiope aurantia | reverse complement strand
ATATATATATATATATATATATATATATATATATATATATTACAGTACACCATTAAAACTCTTTAAAAGTTGTTTTTATTAAAATCATTTTGTTTTCAAAACTGCCTACCATTTTGTTTGAAAATGCATTAAAGTAAGCAATATCCCGGCTTGTTAACGACATTCTCGATATCAAGATAAATTTTACGTGCAGCGTAACTACCCCATTGCAGGACAAAACTCCAAAAGCTGTTTACTGCTCAAAACATTCTTTTATATTTTTATTTTATTCTGTTTTCATCTAAGATCAGCTTTATAGGTTTATTCCCTTTTGCTACAATGTCTTATAATTCCAGGGCAAAAGCTTAATGTCCTCGCCACATGGTTTTCGCTTGTGTGATTCCATATTTGTAGCAAGGAATCTCAAAATATTTGATTTAGTGTCACATTTAAGGAATTTTATTTGTTTTGAGGCTATATTTAGGAACTTTTATTTATTTGAACGTCAAGTTTAAAAGAAAGACTGCAGTATATATTGAATTTTCTTTTTGAATCAATCTGTTGTTTCCGAATGGTGAAAATGTTACGGATTTCAACTTAGGGGAAAGATTTCTACTGACGTGTTATTTACTTTCAGTGATCAAATGTATCCTTTGTTTGTTTAGGGAATAGGGTATCTCTATTTAACTTTCAAAAATATTCGTGAATTTGTATTTTATTCATAAAAACGGGTGTTGTAGATTTGCTATGAGGGACTTACACTAAAATAATGTTTTGGAATATATTTGTTTTCGAAAAACTATATAGGAAAAATTGCTTAATTTGCATTTGTATATTGTAATTATGTGGAGGATTTACTTATCCTATTTTGTATATTAAATTAATTTAAAGTTTGATTTTCCTAATTAATTTTGGATAATTTTTCTTATTAATTAATAAAAAAATAATAATATGACTTTCGATTTAATGTAAATAAGTTTTAATAAAGAGTTTGTGACTAGGCAATAAATATTTTTTATTTAAAAATAAATTTTTAAAATAAACGTGTTTTTTTTAATTCCCATTCATAAAGATTTACTCATCTACGAGTAACTGGCCAAAAATCATGAAGGTTTAAATAAATACACGAGTAGGGATGTTATTTTTTTATTTATTTATGCAAAAAAATTTAAAGTGCAATACTTCTAATTAGATATTAGTTATGAATAATCACCTTTCATTTTACCATTCATATTTAAATTTTAGGCTTGTAAAATATTCTTGCATAAAAAAACGCTTAAAATTTGTTTCTACGGTGGAGAAATGGAAGAGTTTTTTGGGGATTAATCTCTGGCATATGGTTTCTGAAAATCGAATTTGCGTTTTAGACGAATTTTTCTCAACTGATTGAACCAAAAATTTGACACAAAATTACAATCACAAAATCTCCTACTAAATTTCATACATTTCAGTCATTGCGCTTTTGAGTTACCGCGTTATATGTTTCTGAAATACAGGTTGACAGATGGCCAACCCTTCATTAGATCTAGCTCAAAATTCGACAGTTTTCTACAATATAGATGTTAAATATGTGTACCGAATTTTATTTATCTAGTTCACTTCTTCTTGTAGTTTTGGGGTGCGGTGGCCTGGTGGTAAGGTCACGGACTCGGGACCGGAGGGTTTCAGATTCGTGACCCGATTCCACCGAAGAACTGTCATGTAAGCGGGTTTGGTACACGTTAAAACCGTCCGGGCCAAAAGTCTTCTCGCTGGTGTGGTGTGGTGTGGTGTGGTGAGGGGATGCCAGCTCAGGTGCCGTCCTCGTCATCTGACCGCGGGACGCGAAGTCCATCCCAAAATAGTCCTAGTGTTGCTTTAAAACGAGACGTTAATGTAACTAAACCAAACTAAACTCGTCTTGTAGTTATCGTGTTAACTTAAATTCGAACATCCGGACAGACAGACCTTCTTTAAACAGAGTTTGCTCAAAATCTGACAGAAATCTAGTGTAAAGGTTGTATATCAACTTTTATCCATTTAGTTCAAAGTAGTTTTGAATTATCTTTATCACAGAATGACAGACATACAGAATAACAAACATTTTCCAAAACTGTGTTCTTCAAGCTCAGAAAGGTCTGAAACTTGCAGATTCTCCAAAATCTCGAGTTCGAATTTTTGTTCGAACTTTCTCTATGCTACGTATACGAGAATGTAAAAATGTTCAAACAAATTTATAATAATGAAATTTGTTATTTATAGTGCATGTTTTTTAATAAGATGTTTGTCTAAAGTCTTAAGTCATTTGTTTTTTTATCTTTTCTTTTTTTTCAAAATTTGGTGAAAATGAGACAGACCATTATTGTTAATATGCAAATATGTTGCCTTATAGTGGTGATTCGTCTAAATATGCGATGCAGCAGTTTCACAAGCCTTCAGCATCTTTCTTATTCCATTGGAAGTTTTTTTTTATTGAACATTTATAAATCCCCCGTGCACCACAAAGTATCACATGGGCACTGGAAGGTTGATGCCATATTTAAGCACTTCTCTCCTGAGGTAATCAATCTCTACCGCAACTTCTTACTGCGATACAGAATGCAGTTCGTGACTATGCTTGTATTGGTGCTCTCATGTTATTGAAATACTTCACCCCCATATTGCAATGTGAAACCATGACATTATCCAAAGGTATCTGACAATTTTTGATGCTTCAATTAATTATATATTTAACAGTTCTGCTTTTAGCAAGTGTTAAAGTAAAAACTAGCAAGTATTAAAAAAAAAAGACTGATGGCCGAAATGCAAGCATGATTTTGCATATGACATTAAGATGTCTCCTCGTCACTTATTTTGCGAAACATCGGTCGTCAAGTGAGTCATTTTGTAACGTTTTCTTTTATTCGTTGTGTAAATTATTCATTATTAGAGATGCACGTTAGAAGGAATTTGGTTGTATTGTTTATCATCATCTTTTTTTTATTTTTGACATGAGTGACTTGGCATTGCATGCATCTAAAATTCCGACTGCTTTCAGGGAATAATTTAGCTGGCATCTTAGATTAGCAGATTTCAATTCAAAGCTATAGTAGAAGATCTTGGCATTTTTGAGTATTTGTGCTTAGTATGGTTCAGCAGATGATCAACCCTTTGTTATATTAGGTTTAAAATTTGAAACGGCTTTACATTCAGATATTAAATCTGGGAATCAAATCTTATTCTCTTTCTGTACTCTGGTTCTTATATTTTGTAGCTGTCGTGTTCACCTGTATTCGAATAGCTTAGCAAACAGACATCCTGTCAATGGTATTCGCTCAAAATATGAATCTACAAAATCTACAAATATGCAGAAATATACAGATTTGGCTTGAAGACTTTACATTTTAAATGCTAAATCTGAGTACCAAATCTTATTTATTCTCTGCATACTGGCTCTTATATTTTATAGCTACGTATTCACTTGTACTAGAACAGTTTATCAAACAGATTTTCTCTCAACGGAACTCATTCAAAATTTGAATCTACAAAATCTACAAATCTGCAGAAATCTACAAATTTGGCGTAAAGACTATATACCAAATTTCACTCATTTAACTCAAAGCATGCTTGAGTTATCGTTTTCACAGACAGCTTACGAAAGGAAAATAATAACATTACATATTTCGATACTAAAGACGACAAGAGTTCGACAACATATTTGAAATTATCAAGAATAAACAGCAGTCATAGGGTAAGTGCTTTAATTGATGCAGACAGTTCAAGCTGTTTGATGAAGCGATTGGCTACGCGAAATTTAAGCGCAAATGTTGTTCCTGAGGAATTTGATGTTTATGGATTCTGAAATCATAATTCACCCGCAGTTAAGAGTTTCGGCAAGACATTTCGAAATTGATGGTTCGTTGGAAAGAGAGATAATAGTTTTAGCTGTAAATGGTGAAACTGTTCCAGATGACTTGCCAAATGGGAGAACTTGGATCGAATTTCCGCGTATAGCTTACTCAAAAATGGAAGATGAATTACGAATTGTATGATGGCGAAGCACTCTTTAATGGAATTGAATTTATATAATGCATGTGTAATTCTTAATGCAATTAATAATGCTGTACTCAAGAAAAATTCAGTCAATTTAGTTCATCAAAAGATTGGGGATTTGTATTACGAAATATTAAGATATAAAGATTGGTATTTAATGAAAGGCACTTCAGAAATTATTGAAGTGAAATCTAAAGTTCGTTTGCGTAATTTTGGAAATCGAAATACGATATTGTAAATTAGTCAGTTTTTTGTGAAGTGAGAAGCCTTGGAAATATATAAAAATAATAACTGTTTAAAAATCAAAACTCTTATACCTTACTAAAGTACTTTTTAGTCAATCGGGCGCAAGCGAAAGCTCGCCAAGTAATTTAAACCTATGCCAGGAAAAAGAAATGTCGCCAAGATCTGCATTAGTTTAAACCTAACACTATAACATTTTTCTTGTTCATTTTTTTAATACAGATCTAAATTATTTGGCGACTTTTCGCTTGCGCCAGCCTTGTTTAATTGAAAAATACCTATATAAGAAGCCAAGAAAATTTGCTATAAGTGTGGCCCATATAAAAGATACAGATGAGATGTTATTGAAAGAAATATCTCTAATATAACATGTTGAATATGATATATCATCAAATGAAATAGTGTCTTCAAAAGTAATTACAACTGTCCCTTCATACTAAATTAATAGAATCTGTATCAAGACAATCTACAGCAATTATGAGAAATTCAATACTTGATGCAAGAAAAACAATTGATGTTGCAGCTAAATAACCAGGAATTGAAAAAAGGCACTTGTTTACTTTTATGACTCCAGCGATAAATCACCAAAAGAATATCAAATTGTCACCAACTATTAGTAAATTGGAACTTGGCGATCTTAGAATAACCTAATATTTTCCAAATAAACCTATAATTTTGGCATAATCTGAAATTTGCCATGTAAAACCGGGAATGTGACTATTTTGGTATCTTAAATATAAATAGAGCTTGACGCGTCAAGTAAACCCAGAGGTGTAAAAAATAAATAAACAGGAAGAAATAAATAAGAAGACTGGCTGAAGGAAGACTAGCTAGAGAAGATATTTCTTATTACAGAATCAGTGATCGATTTCAGATGTTATCTCTGGTTTTATGATAACTGAACCAGACATTCTTCAAATTCTTCACCTCCTCCAGGATCTGCAAGAGATGGAGATTTTGTATCATCGTGCAAATCACGAATACCTAAATAACAAATAAAAAATAAGAGAAAAAAACGGACTCTAATGTACTACAGAGCATGTCTGTAGTATAGTAGAGTCATTAGAGTTCTTATCAGTCAAAGGAAAGTATGATGATGCGAGAATTGTAGTATTGACGAAGAAAATTTTGATGAGGAGAGTGTAATCATTCACTAAAAAGACAAATTTCTGAAAGATTTCTGAGCTAAACATAAAAGAACTACGGACATAAAGACATGATAGATTTCACTATTGAGGATGACAGGACATTAGGATAGGTTTAATGTTAACGCCAGCTGCTGCTGCAGGAGTTACAAACAAGAGTGTGGTTAATGAGATCATTTCTAAAAAGGGAAGATCTACGTATAATACATATAACGCTAAATTAAATGTCTAAGAATTCGTGCTTATTATTTATTGTGGGACGGCAAAAGGCCAAACATAACATGCTGCCATGCAACTTGGGATTGCAATATCGGACCAAAAGTTCAATATCGGTATTCGGTATTTTTTAGATCTTGATACCGTTATTAGAAATTTTAGAAAAAGAAAGAAAACACAGGTGTTTCTTTGCTTTATTTGCCAGTTTTATTAAAGAGTGTAAATGTCACAAAAAATAATTTGTAACCTATAATTTATAACAGTATATAAAGAATCACAGAAAAAGAAAGGAACATCTTATTTATTTAAATCATAAAAAAGTGTAAATATCACTATTTAGTTTGTGGTGCCATTACAAATTTTTGAAATGTGACCTTAAAAAACATAATGCATCAATTGTACTGCCATTAAGCCTGGAATGTAATTGTGAGCAAAAATGACCAGCTGTCGAAAACACTTTTTCGCCTTCTACGCTAGTTGGTGGTACTGTTAACAATGCACGATATACTTTTTCCAAATATTTATCTCTAAATCCTCATCTTCAAATAAATCGATTTCTCCATGGATGGTTTTGGATATAGATGATTTCTGTATTGTATTTTGGTTCGTTGAAATTTTCTTATTTATTGCTAATTCTAATTTTTGTTGAAGAGACAATTCCTTTTCACTATCAACGTTAATGCCACCATAATCTTCGATAACTGTACTGAATTCTTCTGAATGTGGATAGGTTTGTGGGTAAAAAGTTTTAAGAGTTTGTGGGTAAAAAATTTAAGAAAATTGGTTAATATCTTTTCTTCTTTTTCATTTTTAAAATCATTATAATTATGTAAATACCGTAAGACATTTTCTATTTTGGTATGCCTTTTTTCCTTCGATATATTGAAATATAGTTTTCCTTCTTTCTTTTTGTATTATTAAGTGTGACCCGTTTCAGTGAAGATAGGTACATCATTTTTTATCGTGTCTCCACATAATATTTAAATCTAAATAAAGAAATGCTATCAAAACTGTTGATGGATTTAGATATCACTTTCAAAATAAAAATAACTTGGGGATTATATTTGCATACACTAAAAAAGTGAAAAATTGGGATGTTCCAATTATATGTAATCGGAGTATGTGTGTGGAAGTGGGAAATGCCACTTTATATGCCCGTTCCTCCAAAACTATGAATTTTCAGACAAATGCACTTTGGAGGTTGGAAATGAGCATTTTAGAGGGATTAAAAAATTTTAGTTAATTAAAAATTATTTGAGTTTTGGAGTTATTGCCTCAGTAACTCATCCGAAAAGTCCATTTTAAAATTTAAAAAAGTTTTCTTTTTAGTTACCGTGTAATTTTCTCCTGAATTTCGATAATTTTTATGAATATTTTTTGAATACTTTTCAACAATATATTTCATTGTTGCAATGAAAGTGAAATCGTGTCCCTACCCGAAATCGTTGATGCTTCGTTAAATATTTAATAGCGTAATTTTCTATCATTGTTGAAAGCTGAAAGAGAAGGATTCTGCTTATTGTCTAAGCAATTAACATGAGGAATTAGAAAGTGAAACTTCATTACTGCAAATAATAACATGTAGATATATACAGATGGCACACAGTCGTTTAAGTTTTTACGGCATGATAATGTTATGTGCCTCGACTCCATTAGGAAGGTTCATGTATACAGAACAAGTTCAAGATTATTAAAATAAAACTACTTCAAAGTCTGGTAAAATTTGATGCTTAAAAATGCCTTGTTCAGGAAATAATGAGCATCAAGTTTTGCATGAGAGACTTAATTGAAATCGAAGGCAACCACTATATCCAGTAAGTTAGCTCATCATCCAAAGAAGGTTGTAGTTAATATTGCAAGAACAAAGAAAACATAAGACATAAGCTCGAAACAAAAAGAAAAATAATAATTTCAAATATCGCATTATAGATTTCAACAGAATTCATTTAAAACGCGTACGTTAGTTTTTGACCTTTGAAATACAGGGTTAGCAAGAGATAAGTTACACATTTCAGAGGGCTCTGAAATGCGTTCTATTGATCCAAATGAAATAAAATTTGAACTACAGATTATTGAGATGATGCGCTTTACATTTATTAAATAAAAAAAAATTAATACAAATTTTTTTTTGTTAGGTGGCGTTGTGATACACATAAAACCATTTAATATAATTTATAATTGTTAAATAAAGTAAAATTAAAATTGTTCAATATGTCCTCCTTCATTTTCAACAATATGATCTAATCGCTATTATTGACTGGAGTGAGTCTGCCGGAATAATAAGAATATGGCGCCGAATGTTGTCCTTCAGATCTGGGAAAGATGATGGCCGTTGACGGTAGATATTGTCCTTCAAATAACCCCATAACCAAAAGTCGCAAGGGGTAATGTCTGGCGAGAGAGAAGGTCATGCTATTGGGAAATTACGGCTGCTAACTCGTGCTTCTGTGAAATGCTGTATTAACAATCGCTTTATACGACGATCAATATGAAGTGGTGCACCATCCTGCATGAAAATGATGTTTTGAAGGCATCCACGCTGTAGGAGAGTTGGCATTACAAAATTCCTCAAAATATCATGGTACCTTTGTCCTATGACGGACAAGTTTAGATTCCATTTGAAGTTTATCTCTTCAAAGAAATACGGTCCAATGATAAAAGTAGCTATAAAACCACACTATACTGTCACTTTTTCAGGATGCAAGGGTTGTTCCTGGATAACGCGAGAGTTTACCTAAGCCCAATTTCGACAGTTGTGGGTGTTAATTTGCCCATTGTGGCAACAGTGGGCCTCATTATGTTCCATGGTCAAGTTGTGTCAACCACCATTCGAGCAAGGAACTGAGTGCAAAAGTTTTATGGACCTTTAAGTCCTCATCCTGCAACAAGTGCACAGACTTGATTTTGTATGAATAAAAATGCAAAATCTGCCGTACGATTTTTCGTACAGGTGAATACGGCATATGTAGAACAGGGGAAACAACTGGCAAGCTCGCATTATTATGCGGTGACTGACTGCTGGCTTCAATGAGCGCGGTTGCAACATTTTTGGACGCTGGAAGACGGGATTTTTTTTCGTCCTCTATCTGAAAGAATGGCAAGTTGCTCAGATTTTTTTTAATTTCTGCATCATCTTGAGAAGGGCACCTGGAGACATTGGACATCTTCGTATCTGCTTTATACAACGAAATTCCTTTAGAGCTGCAACGGAGTTTTGTTGGTTCTGGTAGAACAATTTCACCAATAGCGCTTTTGCTTGCAACGTAGGCATGACTAGAAGAAACTAATGTTCGTGCGGAATCCTCCTTCATTTTATATAAAGTAAAATGGTAATAGACATGCGCTGTAACGCAAATTATGTTTCACATTTTCAGTATATGCAAATAAATTGTGTTACACCGCCATCTATTGGTGAATTTTTGTACTATTTTTTAATTAATAAATTCAAAATGTATTATCTGAATAATCTTTAGTTCAAATTTTATCTTATTTGGACCAATGAAGCGCATTTTAGAGCCGTCTGATTTGGGTAACATTTCTTGCTAACCCTTTATATCATTATAACTCTGTTTCAGAGAACAAATTAAATTATCTTTAATAAATTCATGAATATATAATGCAAATATGTTAGCTGAAAAACAATTATTACATATATATGTTGCGTAATAATAAAAATTCTATTTTGATTAAATTCACTAACAATTTCAATTCATCGAGACGTTATTAAATTAAATAAGTAAAGATGGGTACCCGTAACGGATTTCTAACTAGCAAACTAGACAGCTGCCTGGAGACACTAGACTAGATGGGGGGATGAAGCTTAGTTTGCATAAAAATTTTATTAAGACTGCCATCTATGTTTAATTTGTATTATTAAAATCACCATAAAATTAATAAATGAATTATTAATTATTTATGCATAATATATATTGGATTATTACTTAATTCATTAATATTCATTTAAATGATTATGTTATATTTCATTTGATAAGCTCAGTGAAATAATAAAAATATTTTACTGATTTGAAGTTTATTACTTCTTCATAATATACCATAAAACTTAAATGCTTATATTTCCAAGAAAATAAAATTACAACTAAAAATTATGATTAATTTTTAAAGAATTTGTTATTATCATGTGAGAACATGGTGTTGTTTTGGTTAGGGAATATTGAAGCTCGAAATCGCGTAGGCAATGAATAAAGCATCATTTTTTCATAAATGGCAATTTTCATCATCATCTATTAATCGCATATATCTTTTTACCTGCTTTTACCAGTATTGCATTATTATTAGGTATGCTTTTTTGAAAACAGATGCATTTTTAAAAGGTTGACCTGCTTTTACCAGCATTGCTTTATTATTACGTATGCTTCTTTGACAACTGATGCGTTTTTAAAAGATTGACGTAGAACTATGACGTCATAGCTGTTATTTCATCTCAAAATCGGTCGAGCTCCAAAACTTTGTTTACAAGCTAGAAAAATTGAAAATGGTTCAAAAAAATGTATATATATGTAGGACTCGGGAATCACTA
>JAPMOR010051969.1:14542-56723 GCA_026543865.1 Argiope aurantia | reverse complement strand
TGTAAACTTACTTAGATTTCATTATATTTCTTTTATTCATTTCTTCATGCTATGCATATTAAAGCAATAAATAAAGAAAAGAGTATATATTTTTACATATTTAATAAAATAAAAATAATTTATCACCAGGTTGATTAAATAAAAATTTAATTCCAAACCGACCAATTTATTAAAAGGGAGACTCTCAAAAAGAGCAGAAAAATTCCTAAATCGGACACTGCTGGGTCACAGATCCTCAGAACCTGTAGTTTACATAGCAAATTACTTTAAATACATACGAGTGAGTGCGGTCTCTCCAAAGCTTTCTCGAATACTCTCAAATAAAGGCGTTATCCCAGAAAACACTTTGCATGGCACTGGCGCATGATAGTTACGAAATCCATGTATTATTTTTTATCGTGAATATAACATTTTACTGAATAGATCATGCCAATTTTAGCTATTCTTTTGCGATTAATCACTGACATGCTGTTAATAGTATTCGAAAATTGAATTTGTATTTTAGGCTCGTTTTTCTCAACCTATGAAAACAAAAATTCGACACAAAACTACATTTGTAGCCACAAAATCCCACGCCGAAGACAACTAGCAATTAAATAATAAATGGCATTTTGATGCAATTGAATTCGGCACCTTTAGGAAGGTTCGTGCATACAATAAGCAGAGCAGGTGCAAGTTTATTGAAATAACTCGGCTTTAATTACTACTGCAGTTTGATACTTAAAAATACTATACAAAGAGAATTATGAAAACAATTTATACGTTAGAGGTTTAATTAAAATTAGGCACAAGAAATATTTATGGTCGAAGAAATTTTAACCAAAAGCGCTTAGTTAAAAATAAAAAAAGGTGTTTTTTTAATTTGAAAATATAAGATTCGCCAATAGACTCATTCCAACTAACTTAATTTTACAATTCATAAAACATTATTGGAAAACTAATTCATAAAACACTATTGGAAAACTAATTCATAAAACAATATTGGAAAAAGTTAATTTTCTATAAGAATCCCACAATTAGCAAAAATGAAGAATACTAAACACTTGTTTATGAAGATAATTATTTAAAATTTGAATTATAAATCTGCATGTATCTCTTTAGAAAAAAAATTGCATTTACTTACTTTTATTGATTTTTAGTTTTGTTTTAATCGATTTTTTAACAACCATTGTCTTAATTTTTTTTTGTCATTAGAGAAAATTCTGCTAAATTTGAATGCTATTTTCTCTTATATATTTCATCATAGATTAGGGTTAAACGAAAAATTAAGAATCACTCAACGAATTTAATAATTTTTTTTCACAAAAAAAGGTTTATTTTCAATGATAAACAGAAGCGCAGTTCAATGTCATATAGCTTATATTTATGTGATTTTCAAGACACGATTATCGTTTCTCAAAGGTTGCGACTTTTGATATTTAAATTTCCAGTTTCAATGCTTTACAGTGATGGAAATCCTATATATATAAAAGTAAATATAATAGTCGCCGTTTGTCATGCAATATTTTTCTTCAAAGAAAGAACAATATCCATTTTGGCTTGCTGCCAAAAGAATAAAATACTAAATAATTTTTTTGAACTAAAACTTCTAATCCAAAGATATTTGTAAATAAATATTTTCTGAGATCTATACAGATTTGAAGATATATTTATTTTATATTAAGATATTTGGTCATAAAAATATAATCTAACTAAAAAAATATTAAAATTGGAACAAAACCGTTAGGTAAGAGGAGATTTAAAGTATAGAGAAAAAAAATGACGCTTTCGGGTTCTCTCAAAACAGTGAAATGAAAAAAAAAAAAAAAAAAACTCTTATATTATATAAAAGTGCAAATTTAGTCTTCCGAATTATAGTAATCTGTATTCACTTTCTTCAACTGATACATCTAAGTTCTCAAATCAAGAGTCTGATTTAGTGAGTTCTTTTATACTTTTCAAAAAGAAATTACACATTTGGATCTATTTGTAATTACTTTAAATTTTAAAAATTGTAATAATGATTATAAATATTGTTCTAATCGTGGTATATATTTTTCAAGCTATTTATTTTTAATTCAATATTTTATGAATTTTCGGTGGGCTGGGAGAGTTAGGCTGTGAGATAGGGTGGAATCCATAATTGAAGCAAAAGAACTCAATTTGAATCGATACGGCTTCTAACTCTGTGGTATCTTCTTAGAGAGAGCCCGATGTCATATGCACAACTCGAAGACCCATGTACTTTCCCTGAAGGGAGAGTCAGCCTTGTTTAGAACAGAAATAAGAAATTACCCAATTACCATGTGTCTGGTGATTGCATAGGAGCGATAGTTTGGCCTTCACAATCTCCCGATCTGTCTCTTGTCAAAGCCATTTTGCGAACATATCTTAATAACATCGTCTACAGGACTCCGCCAAAACCTCTCTAAGGATCTCTTTTATCGTTTCACTGTAGTTTCTGTGCTCATATTAGATATTTTTGTAACGATCCATTGATTTTCCCCTCTTCAGCACCAAAGCTATATTTATGTCTCGCCGTTTCTCATTCAAGCCCATGTTTCAAAAGAAAAATTCTCTACTGGTTGAATGATGGTTGATTTGGGCAATTTTGTCACTAGCTATTATATGTTTCATCACTTTTTTCCATCATTTCGGAAAATTCAAAGAATAATCATTGTTGTTTGAAGTTCCGAGTTCAAGGTCAAAAGATGTCGGTTCAAAATTCGATTCAAATCTTTTGTGACCAGCGGCTTGAAGTACGTTGAAACACATAAGTTTCTAACGATCTATTACCATTGGTGTGGCTTGGAAGTTTTAGAGTGAATACTGGCTCAGATCTCACTATCGTGATCGAACCTTTTCTGTTCCTATTAATCTGATCCGATACAGTTACGAGTATAGCTCGTTATTGTTTTTTTTTTTTTTTTCAGGCCACGCAGTCCAATGACGAGATATATTCGCCATACGACTAAAGTTGCTATTAAATATGATAATAAATTTGGTTTAAAATTTCTAGTGTACTGAATGTCAGCACTTCTAATACTTACATTGATATGATAGATCACTTTATCATATTGTTTACCTTCAGAATTTCTTGCAAAAGTTATGGCCAAATTGTTATTAGGTAATGGAATTTCATTCATATAAACATTTAGTGAGAATATCGGTTCAATTAAAAAATATTTTTATTAAAGGAGAAACATGTTAAATAAATACTGTAATGGATAAAAGTTGTGCAGACTATGAAGATCAAGGCGATTTTTTTTCTTGTGTACAGCCGACCACCCCGCCACCACTGAACGAAGCAGTATCGACAGGAGTTTTTGTGGCCGACTTCTGTCTTTACCATAACCCGTCCATAACACCGGCCGATTCATTCATTTGACATCCTCTTTGAGGCGGTTACTGCCTCCCAGATCAAGGTGATTGGGGGGATTCTGAAGAATCAGAAGAAACAAACATACATTTACCTGATACTGATAATGAAACTATTGATAGTGAAATATTCTCAAGAAGACGAAAACGTACTAGGCGACTAATAAGGATTCTAGTGAATGCTCTGGAGTTGTAGACACATCATCAGAAGAATGGATTTGGAAGGAAATAGATAATGTGTCTGAAATAAAGAAATTTAAAAGAGTGCCCGCGTAAACGCTTTGATTTTGTGAAAACTAGGTGAGATTCCAGAGTTATTAGAAATATTGAATATGAACTTGCAAACTTTGTTAATAATAAAATTTTAATTAACAATATGTAAGAATTATAAAATGAAGCAGGTTTTTAAATATAAATTAAATGGCTATTGTCATTGTCATTTTTTCATTATTAAATACCAGAAGGGGTTAATCATGTTTCTTTAAAGCGTGATGTAATGCCACAGAGGGCTCAGCTTGGCCCCAGGATAAAGTACTTGCATGTGGGTCCCTCACGCATCCAATATTTCTCCAGTATTCCCCTCTCCACCTTCTAAGCCCAGTCTCTTGGGATTTTGTTCTCCACCTTCCTGATAGGCTCGTGAGACGTTAATTTAACAAAACGAATAATGTTGTAATATTTTACAAACCTCTACAAAGAATTAATATTCGCAGTAAAACAAAGGAAAATTGAATGCTTCTTTGAAATTTTATCACAATTTAATGATGAAAAGAGGAATGAAATAAATAATTAATAAAGAAAAGAATTAATCAGAAAGCAGTTTATTTTTGAACGCACATTCAAATATAATCAGTGACTTACAGCGTTGCAAATTCGACAATTTCAGTTTCCATTGTTCGATTTTATGTTGTTTCTTATCATTTGTCTAATATATTTTTTAGTATTCTCATAAATGCTTTTTCTAAAGTTATTTCTCATTTCTTCAATTATTGACTACAGCTGAATTTAAATTTTCATTTATGAAACAATTATACAAAATAGTTTCCTATTTCTCGAAACGATTGAAAAGGCAACATAAAATCAATTTTGAACACCATGATTGTATTTTTATTACCTTTTATTTGATACTTTTGGCTACATTAAAAGATATTCAATCATGAAGTAAAATTGAAGTATTTAAACGTATATAAAACTATAAATAATATTATTGTGTATTTCCATTTATTGTATTTTATTGTATTTCCAACTATATTCTTTATAAAACAACTATAAATAATCTAGTTGTATATTTCCATTTACTGCAATTATTGTATTGTATTGTATGGTATTATTGCTTTTTATTTTCATAATATTCTTTATAAAACAACTATAAAGAATCTAGTTGTGTATTTCCATTTATTGTGATTATTGTATTGTATTGTATTATATTATTGTTTTTTATTTCCAAAATATTCTTTATAAAACAAGCATAAAGGATATAGTTGCGCATTTCCATTTATTGTAATTATTGTATTGTATTGTACTTCCAATTGTGATCAATATTTTTATTGATCACAATTGGAAATACTATTGATCATAACACAGAGTAAAAGTTATTCTTTTATATGATCAAATAATTAACAAAAATATAATTAAGTAAAATTCTAATATAATTAATTGTTAATCATATTAATTTCCCAAGAAACTTTGCTTTCATCAGTTTTATTTGAAACTTGCTGTCTATGGAAATCAACTTATTAGCCTTTGATATTAGCTTTGTTGGTTGCTAAACTGCCATGAAATTACTTAATGGAATGCATTTCTTTAAAATTTCATGATTTGATAAAATTTCAAAATAAAACTTTAACGGAATTTAACTTGCTTACATTGTATTTGACTTATATTTTTTTTATCAACATTTGAATTTTAAAAGTTGAAATTGATTTTCCTTATTCTAGAAGAGTAAGTTTGCCACTTTTAATCAAGGTTGGACAAAAATTGTAAATTTGTATAAAGGACATACAAACAACATCATTATATACATAGATATGTTTAATTTTCGATTTCACAACGAATTCTTTTAAAGCATCTGGCTACATTAAAAATTAATTTTCGGCCAAAATTTCCAAACAAAAAATATATTAATTATTTTAAGAGGAAACTCATACTTTAAAGTTTCTAAATTTTATTTTTTTCCTCCGATACGCAGAAAGGAAGCTAACCTCTTTTATTTAAATATCAAAATCAGAAAACGGAACCGGAAATTCCTTCAAATTAACCAGAAGCGGAACGATTGAAGAGGAATTTTCAGTATTTTCACCCGTATGAATGTCTGTTTTAATTTTTTGTTTATTGTAATTATTTATGTTTCCTCATTTTTAATGTTTACATATCTGGCGTTTTATGGCTAAGCACAAAAGTCTGTGTAGGAAGGGGAAGCTGATAGATAATTTTATTGATAAACTTCAAAACTATTGAAATAATCAAAAGAAGCAACAAAAATAGCTTTGGTTCAAAGAAGATTTATGTACTGACAGCTTTTTTTAATATATATTTATTCTAATAAATCTCAACCATTGTGCATGGACACTGACATTAGTGTAAATGTATACTTTTCAAATGGCACAAATTCCAACGTAAATCTAAAAGGTCGCTGAAGATCTTTACTTATAATAAAAATGAATGTGTGTGTGTTAGAGCTCTATAGCTCAGATGGTTTCACAAAAAGTTACCAAACTTGGTACATTTATGAATGTACCAAGTTTTGTGAGTTTTTGTGAGTGAAGAAGTGGAAAGTGCGTCACAGAGTGCTTTTTTTTTGAAATTTTAATTAATTAAAAATTAAACAAAATTTTCGCTTTTTCGCTACATTTACTTCCGCAGATATTAAAGCATAAAAATGATTTTTATATCATTTTAAAGTTAAAAAAATGTATCTTTTCAATAAGCATAGGATACAAATTACTTTTTTTTATATTTTTAGCATGTAAACTAATTTTGTATTTTTAATCAATTTTTTTTAAAAAAATATTTTGAATATATTTACCGACAATTTTTTTCACACAAAATAAAAATAAAATTTAAACTGCACGTACATGTTGCTCTTACATGATATAAATTAGCTTTTATCAAAAAGTTGTCACATGTTGACAAAAGCTCAAATTAAAATATTAAATTAACTTTTACTGAAAGCTAAACCTAACTAGTGACAGTGGCCTGCCCAAAACTTCTTGTATACTTCTTGTAAACTTCTAGTAAAGGTGTTACCTTAGAGAGCATCTTACTTGGCATTGACGTACAATAGTTCGTAAATATGAATCTTTTGCGTGAATTTAGTATTTTTACTAAATCTTATCATATGATCATTGCCGATTTTTTTTTTTTGGCTATTAATGTCTTGCTTGCATTTCATAGTAGAAGAAAATCGAATTTGAGTTTTAGATGTGATCTTTCTAAACGATGGAAACAAAAATTTGACACTTGTCACAATATCACATACCAAATGTGATATATTTAAGTCCTAGCTTTTTTGTTATTGCGATTACATGTTTCAGAATGCACAGACCGGTAGGAGGTGAACCCCTTGTTAAATTTGGTGCACAGTTTAATAGACCAAATTTCATCCATCAAGCTCTCTTCGTTTTGTAATTATCGTGTTGATTTACATTCGAGTTGGACAGGCAAATTTCCTCAGAATGAATTTTGTTCAAAATTTGACAGAAATCTGCAAATTTTGTATGAAAACCTTATACCTAATTTCATGAATCTAGCTCAAAACATTTTGAAGTCACCTTTGTCACAGACAGATGGACCGGCATAATGCCAAAAAAATGTATTTTTCTATCTCTTGGAGGTCTAAAATTAGGAGGTTGCAAGAGTTTCCCTATATTTCATATACGAGGAAGTAAAAACTATTATTAAAACGAATTTTAAAAATGAGTGAACAAATCGAAGCCTCCCTTCGTTACGTGTATTAACAGTTGCTTTGGAAAAATAAACTTGAAAGAGAAGAAGAATAGAAAATGAAAAAGTAATTGACTTAAAGAGAATAAAATCGATTAACTAAAAATGTAGAATCACGCAAGAGAAGAAGAAAGAGAATAAAACATATAAATGTGGAGATTTTTAAATAAATTGTTGCATAATTTCATATTTAAAAAATATGTTTTTGCAATTTAAATGCCTTTTTTTCAAAATTGATAATTTAATAAAATTTCTATACCTGTGACACGAGTTTTCAAACTTTTTCAGTATTACAGCTTTCAAATTAGGTACGGAGATTTTAATATTATTCTTTAGAAAATATACAGTAATAATCTTAGTTGCCTCCAAATATTAAATTTTATAACCAGTTCTTGTGTAGACAGTTGTGTATTAGAAAAATTCTACATTATTTATTTCCAAAAATGTATTAAAAAATATTTATATAGATATATAGATATAGATATCTATATAGATATTTTTAAAGTATTCGAACATTCTTTCTTTGCATTTTTATCAATTTTATTTTTTATTTCATTGCGAGTTCATCTTGAGTTTTTGTAAATTTTTGCTATATTTAACTTTTTAAAAAGTCTCTGATAGTTAAAAACTTTTACTGCTTAAACTGTAACTTTTATGCACTAATGATCATAAAATGTAATTATAACATTTATGTCATGAATTTCAGTGGCTAAGGAGTAAATAGTGCACTTCTATTTGTATGTATCGCATACTCTATCTGGTACATTTCTCACTTCTGTAAATATCTCCTGCAATAAAAATGTGTATTTCAGAACTATGGACTATTCACTTAACAAGGAGTTACATGATATGCAGGCCAGCTGCAGGGTGTCAGTCCTCCCTTACAATTTATTTCGTGGGCCGAGGTGATCTGGTGGTAAGGTCTCGTCTCGTGAGCCGTAGGGTTTCAGGTTCGAGACCTGATTCCACCGAATAATCGCCGTGTAAGGGGGTCTGTTCCACGTTAAATCCATCAGGACCAAACGTCCTCCCGATGGTGTGGTGTGACGTGGAGAGAGGGGTGCCAGCTCATGTGTCGTTCTCGCCGTCTAACGGCGGTTCAAAATTTCGAAATCCGTTCCCAAATAGCCCTAGTGTTGCTTTACAACGGGACGTTAATATAACCAAACTAAACTACAATTTATTTTAATGATATTTGTCAAAATTGTCTCCAAACGTATGTAAATACCTTAAAAATGAAAAAAAAAATATCCCTCTTATTTTTTAATAGTGTTCCATTGAGACTATATAAGATGTAATTTACTATAAGATTCCTCTTAGACAGGATCTACTAAGATTTTTCTCAATTCTCTCCCGTATTAAAGCGGCGCTGCAATTTCTAAGGATTGTTTCTTGATTTTCTCAGACAGTTCGTGCTTTCTATTCTAGAGTTTTATCTATAGAAGAAGTTTCAGAGAAAGGTTTCTGTAGGTCTTGAATTTGAATATCACGCTCCAACCTTTTCTGTACTTTAGTTCATTAAATAGCTCCTATATAGATAGGTATCTAAGAGGATTTTATTTGTAATAAACTGCTCTATTATCCTTTCGACCGTCTCGTGTATTTGCATTCAGCATGGCCTTTTAAGCTGAACTCTATTGATTTGTTAAATCAATAATATTTGCTATCTGTAATGTTGCTTAGGTTGTGATCAAGTATGCTTCTAAAATAATATATCAATTAGGATTAAAATTAGATTTCGAAACTTAATTTTGATGTCAAGGCCATATAATAATACATCAAGATAAATACCTCAAGCGAACTTTCATACACATCTTGAGAAGACGAGGTATGGCCTCGATTTCGGGGTGGAATGTCCCTAGTTCGAAACTCGATTCCACTAAGGACTCGTCGTATATACAGGACATTGCACATTACAACTAACGTCGGGAATCAATGTTCTCCCGTCGGTGTGGTCAGGAAGCTTGCAGGAGGGGTGCCAGCTCAGGTATCGTCCCCATCATCTGATCACGATTCAAAATTATGACGTCCATTTCAAAATATTTCTTTTGTTTGCTTCTAAATGTGAATATAACTAAACAAAACTTGATGCACATCTACAGATATAGTGTTAAAATCATAGGTCCCATTCCTCCAATTCGATTTGTGTTTGAATAATGGTGTTCAAACACTTATAAAGACAAACTTTACATTAATAGATTTTGATGTAAAAATCACACACCAAATTTCAATCCTCATTCAATTTTTATCACCCATATTTAACTATTGAGATTAAATACAAACATCGACTAATCTCCTCGAAATTTTCTCATAAACTTCTTAAAAATTAATATCTTCCTGTCTCAATATAAAAAGTGTTGACCTTAAATAATCTGTGAGCTCCACCGATGCTCAGATTTTTGTTTTCATAGTTCCACAGGTGAGCGTTTTATGTCTCATAATGTAGTGAAGAAAAGATACTTTAGATGCTAAGTCTGTGCATCTCAAATTTTATTTATTTTGTTCTTTAGGTTTTGTAGATATTATCTTCGCTTATATTTAGGCAGCAGACAGATAGACAAACTTCTTGTGAATGAATATCGTTCAAAATTTGATAGAAATCTACGTATTTGAAATCGAGATTATATACCAAATTTTACTCGCCTAGTTCAAAGCGTTTTCCAATCATCGTGTTCACAGTAGATGCAATCCCAAACATCTGTTTTCTAGAGTCAGGGAGAAACATGGAGAAACTGCACTTTCTTTTTGTTTAAAAAAATGAGTAGATTTAAAACGTAATGATTCACCAAAATCACAAAATCGATTTTTCTGTCGATTTCTATATTTTATGTTTTTTATTTCTGAATTTGGAGTTAATTTCTAAAGAAGTCACAATTCCAACATTCCCTGTGTTCTTCCTATAGAATCGAATCATCCTGTATGGCCTAAGTGGTTGAGTTAGAATGAAAGAAAAGTGTTAAATATTTTCTCTTTGCATACTTCATATGCGAGAAAGTAATAGTATAATCGATTATATAGTATGAAATTCAAACTCCATTTAATATCAAAGTTCCAGTTACATTTACGGAAGAGGAAGAATATAAATAGATAGTTTTGCCTTGTATAGACCACTTAAAGCAAACTTTAGTAGTATTGAGATATTAACGGAGGTTTCGTTGGCAGCGGGGGAAAAAAAGAGGGAATATCCTCTCTCAACTGTTAAAGAACAGAACATTTGTAATTTATTGTTTGTTATTGGCAGAAGCCAGCTATTACATTTGGCGATAGATGTCGTTAATAGGAGTTGAATCATTTGGTTCAATCGAGTTGTCAAGAACAATATTAAAACATAGAAAAAATAAATAACAGCCATTTTATTGATTTAAGTTGTTAAGTTGGTAATTTATAGCATCTTGTAAATTTTCATCCGAATATGTAACCGGATAAAGTTTTAAAATACCGGATACCAGTTTTAAAATTGCTGAAGTCGACAAGTTTCCACACTCCGTGTGAAGGGATAAAAAATTGTCAACGTAAGCGAATTCTTTTTTAAAGATCCCTATAATTCCCTTACCAAAATCGACACGTGTAAAGAAATCCCTATCAAAATCTTACAGTATATAATCACGGGGAAAAATATTTCATTAGCTTTTCCTCTTTTCGCTCTTGTAGCGTTCTGTGTTGATGTGCCTCATCGCTGATGCTTGTATATAAATTATGCTTCCCGGGATATATATATATATATATATATATATATATATATATATATATATATATATATATATATATATATATATATATATATATATATATATATATTCAAAGTGTTAAATCATAAGATAATTCAATCGGAATAAAAGGAACAGAGATGTAAAATATTTTCGTATTCGGAGCGAAATTTCCGAACTGTGAGAGTAACGCCTAATAAATTTCGTCACTTTGAAGTACAGTGAATGACGCAGAATGCTCTATCATTATTGCCCAAGTACAACTTAAAATAATATGATAAAAATAATCCAGCATCTTTTTTATGATGAGATGTAATTCATCAGCATTGATTGGCATGACTAAATTAATCCTATTAATCCGTCATCCACAATTATTCCCATGTCATTAACATTATGTCGGAAAATTTTTATGACATACATTTTATTAAAACAGGGAAGTGGAGAAAATTTAATTTTGATTTTTAAACATCTAAGAATTATATACTTTTGCTTTCTAACGTTTACGTATATCTCTCTCTGCTACCAGAAAATTTTAATTCTTGAAATTCATGATTTAATTTTTAGTAACTGATGAAAAATAATTGTTTGCAGTTCATGCAATTTAAATAATTTAACTTTACTTTTAGTAATGAACGTTTTTATAATTTCTTACTATTAGAAGACTATTATCATATGCGTAACTACATAATGAGGGAGCGTTAAAATTACTTTGAGAGCCCAAAAGAATCACAATGTGATTCTTGGGGGGAGGGGGAGAGTAGCGAGATGGAGATGTAAGCCCCTAACTTAATATTATTATCCTTTTAATTTGGATGGAATTTTTGAAATTCAGTTTAAAACTATTTTAAGAAAGGAGTGACTGGTAAAAATTTTCTATGTTATCCTTTGAAAAATTCGACTCGATTTAAAATAAATAGGATTGTCGAAAAATGTATGTAAGTACTTTCTATTAATCAGAAATCGGGGACTGAAAAAGAATCCTATGCTAAAACTTTTACTCCACGATCTCAAATGGTGTCAAACTGGCTGATTTCCAAAAATAAAAAAAAAGAAGAAACTTAAATTTAAAATTTAAAAATTGAGATAATATTTTAAATCTGAATTGATTTTCCCAATAACCGTTGCGCTTGAAAATATTATTTAATGTTTTTCAAGAATCAGGCGTCACGAAAAAAATTAAGATTTTTTTCATTATTTAAAATTTTTATTTTTGTTTTTATTCATTTATTTATTTTGCAAATTGACGATTGAGATACCATTTAAAATAGTAAAATGACACTTTTAGAATATAATTCGTTTTCTATCCAAGAATATATACTTATATAAACTTATAGACGTTTTTCGATGGTCACATTTTTTTTTAATAAAATAAAATGTTTCAAAAAGATATTTATCTAAAATTTTTGGCAATTATTTTCTTTCTATGCAACAAATAGTTAAGCAAAATTCAAAAAATTACATCGGAATTGAAAAAAAGAAAGATAAAATATTTTTTCAAATTTGCATTTTATTTTAAACATCAATTCCGACCTTAATAAGCTATTCTAACGTTCAGCCGTCACTGTTATAGATATTTTTTGTATAAAATTGCTGTTATTATAAAATTTATTATATTATATATTTAATTGTATTATATTATAAAATTGCTGCTATGTATTTTATTCCTTGTTATATGCGATTGAATTAATGCTTAACTCTCGGGTTTGAGAAAATTATTGTTTTCAACGATTTCTTCCATTCCACGGATTATTATATTTCCTAAAATTAATTTTTTAATTAAATCGTGAAAGAAATGTAGATTATTTTGATAAATGTACTTCTTTTAGTATTACATAATGTACCTTCTGGAAGAAGAAAAAATCTCGATACCCAAAAAATCGTCCAGAATCAAAAAAGTTTGGAGACCACATGGACCAAATTATCTGCTTGCATTAAAAATGCAAAGAGATTTCGGACAGCCCATTTTGAAAAATTTCTGAGTAGCCGGCTGATCGTGTTTGCCCACACTGTTTCAGATGCTTGTTTCACATCTCATTGCAGCTGCATGGAAGACCAGATAGCAGCGCTGCGATCGGCAGAAGGCGCCATTCTGCGTATCGACCGACTGCGGGAGTTGCCATGGCAACCCCTGCGATGCTGGAGAGAGTAGAAGAGGAGGAAGAGCTGCGGAATTTCTCCGATGAAAAACTTAGAGTTTTTTCTTTTCTTTTCTTTCTTTCACATTTCTTAACACCTGGCCAGTCGGGACGCTTTCTGGGCGAAGTGGGGCGCACTTAAGTAACAGTTTCGTTCTGTTTTATATAAACAGTCACATTTTTGGAAAAGTCAATCAACAGCAGTTACTGCTTTCAGAATTTGATTCTTTATATATATTTTCATCAAGAAAAATCAAGAAGTAAATATATATGCTGGTTTTTAAATGTAATACAAAGTTTCTTTTTGTTCCAACATATTACAAATTCAAATCGCTGACTGTATACGATGTTCCGTCAGATTAAGAAATTCTATAATAATTTAATAATTGAAAATATATGGAAACTATTTACATGGATAGACACTGTGGTACTAAAAGTTTTGCTGCCTCACATGTCAAAAATTTCAATATTGACAAATCAATTAAGGATGTTCTTCGGAAAATGTTCTGGGTTTTCTTAAATTAGTAAATCATTTCATAAAAAAGCAATCTAATAAAATCCAATGAGAATTTTTCTATTCTTTTTTTTTTCAAAAAGAATTTACATATATTTTTTGCAAAAGAATTATTTGCCGACGTACTGAAATATATTTTTGAATAAAACATTATTCCAAAAGGAGGATGGATGATAACAACAACAAAAAATGGAATAATTTCACTTCGAATACAGCTACAAAATAAATCTATGAAAAACCATTTCTTACATTAAAATCAACTTTGGACTTTTTTAATATATAAAACGTTTCATAAATGAACAAATAAAAAAACAACAAAGTTTCAAATTCAACAAAGTTTTATTTTCAATAATAATTCAAACTTAAAATAAATAAGAATACTACAAAAAAAAACTGATTGATGTTGAATGACGAAATATGTATTTCCACTTATGTTTGCAAACAAATTTTTTTTTGTCGAAAAAAGAAACGATAATTGTGATGTTTAAAAATTTTTTTCCTAAATCAGTAAATTTTTCAAATATAATGAACAATGATTTGCTGACATTTTTACTAGTTCGATACGAAGTATAGAGGAAGTATTGTAATCGTCAAAAATTCGAACTCGAGATTCTGACGAATCTCCTCTTTTCAGAACTCTCTGAGTTCAAAAAATAAATTTTTGGAAATTGTTTGCCCGTCTGTCCATCTGTGCCAAAAACCCTTTGAGCTAGATAGATGAAATTTTTAGAGATATATTGGCGGCCTTTATATCCCATTTGCTGACTTCTATCACATTTTGAGTAAAATCTGTACAGAAGAAATCCGTCTCTTCACCTATTCGAATACAAGTTAACACTGTAACTTGTAACTGCAAAACAAAAAGAGCTAAATAGATAAGATTCTGTACACAGATTTAACACTTATAGTCTTCTAGAACCCTACCAAAATCTGAGTCAAATGCAACTACGTATTGACTGTCTATCGGTCTGTACTTTTATAAACACGTAAACGCGATAATTCAAAGTCGCAATGAATTAATTATATCAAATTTGGTATTTTATTTTGTGATTTTAAGTGCAGTTTTGTCTCAAATTTTGATATGAATCGATTTGAGAAAATTGCATCTGAAACATAAATTCTATTTTCGGATACTATTAACAGCATACCAGGAATATAATCGCCAAATATCTCGCCAAGGGTGACACGATGGACTCAGCAAAAACGCTAAATTCACATCAAAGATTGAGATTTCTTAACTAATGTATGACAGTGTCATGCTAGACGTTCTCTGGCATGACAGGTTCATCAGAGAGTATGCGACAACGTTTTGGGGAAGAAATTCCCGCTGATTACTTTCTGATATGCGTAGTATACGAAGAAAAAGTAATGTAATCATCATAAAAGTGGATCTCCAGATTTTAATGCATCTTCAAATGTTAGACTACCTTTTGTTCAAAAAACATATTTTGGTATTATATGGGCATGTTTTTCACTGTATACAATAATTCAAAAACGTATTGAGCTAGATAGATAATTTTTGGTATATACTTGTATCACAAAAATTGTATATTTCTACCAACTTTTATGCGAAATCCTCTGAAGCGAAATCTTTTACAAAGAGAACCTTAAAGGGGGTACTTTATTGCCTAAGAATACGAGTAAGTCGGAATTAGAAAACGCTCGCCAATTCACTTCCGTAGCCCTTGGTTAGTTTTTCTACTTTCAGGTATACGAAGTATATATAAAAAAAAAAGTACTATAATCGTCAAAAAAATCAAATTCGAGATTTTGACAAATTTCCACGCTTTCAAACCTCCCCAAGTTCGAAAAACAAAATTTGTCTCTATTTCTTTCAGTCTGTCTTTGAAAACGATAGTTCAAAAACATTTTAAACTATAAAGATGACACTTTGAATGTGATTTTTGCATCAAATTTGAAAGCAATCCATTCAGAGAAAACCAGTTTATCTGGCTGCCCGAGTAGAAGTGAGGCTGCAATACGTAAAGAATGTAATGATGAAATGTGATGCACAGGTATAGCATCTGAATTGCAGATCATTATAAAATTTTAATCCAAATTTGTCAAACTATTGACTATCTGTTAACCGTCAGTCAAAGCATTAACCAAGGACCGTCTGTTAGTCTGTATTTTCTCACGTATGTAAACACAATAACTCAAAAATGCAGTGATTTAAATACATGAAATATGGTATATAATTTTGTATGTGCAACTGTAAATTTGCGTCAAATTTTAGTGTCAATCGGTTGGGAAAAAGTTGTACAAAATGCAAATTCGATTTTCGTGTACTTATGCATTAACTGTATGACGAGAATTAATCACCAAAAATCACTCGACAAATTAAGTAAAAATGCTGAATTTGCGCCAAAGATATATATTCCATAAATTTTGTTCGCCAATACTATGCACGGCATTTTCATTATTTTATGCCAAGGAAGGAGGATAACGCCTTTATTAAAGTGTATACGATAAGGTTTTTGGGAGACCACTCCCGCTGATTATTTTTAAGAACGTTCGAGTATTAAATCCTCCCCCTCTACACACACAACCATCCCTCCAATCAAAAACGTTTCTTGTAATAATGTTAAAGGCTTTAGTTAACTTAAAAGTCGAACGATTCAGACTATCTTGGAGGTATTTGGGGGAATTTTTCTTTTCCTTTTATTCTATTTTTATAATGGTGCTTGCGACTAAAAGTTGGTAATTACTCATCCCGAAATTCAATTATTTATCCCAACTTTTATCGGCTTTTTAAATAAGAACGCCGGAACAAGAACCTGTGAAAGAATTCGATATTTTTTTCTTGATAACCCTGAACGAAAAGAACAAAATGAAAATGGGAAAAAATAACAATAGAACTTGATAAAGATATTGCTTTTTCTGACACTCGGATAACAAATGCATATTCGTGCAAAATGATTGATGATAGGTGGAGCTGGTGATAACCAATTACAAGGTCTAAATCAATTCTTTCTTTTTCTTGAAACCAATTACTAGGCCTATTCTTTCTATTATGAAAATTCTTTTAGATAATGCAGTTTTCATATGAAATTCGTGAAACAAAGTTGTAGATATAAAAAAAAAATCTTAATCCTTTATGATTTGTATTTTATACCACAATTAACGTTACTTTTGCATACCTGTAACCGCTTCACCGCATATCCCGGCGGGAGGGACGTGCCATTTTCTGGGATCTGATATCGGATAATAGCCCATAATATAGTTTCTGCTATGTCAATTTACATTGTTTTTAACTGTAAACAAAAACCAACGAGAAAATAAGACCTCAACTTTTTCATATTTTCCAAATGTTTGAAGTTCTTAGTTGAGTTTTATAGTTAAGTAAAGAAACTCGAATATGTATTTTGGATTTATTGTCTTTCATAAATTAGATCCAAAAATGTAATAGAGATTAATTAATGTGTCATCCCAGAGACACCTTGCATGGAATTGGCATACAATAGTTACGAAATATTAATATTTGGCGTGAATTTAGCATTTTTATTGAATCTATTGTATCATTGGCGAGTTTTTTAAACCCTAACTAACAGTTAATAGTCCAAAAAATCGTATTTGCGTTTTATACACGTCGGTTGGCTTTCTTCAATCGATTGAAGCAAAACCTTGATAAAAAAAATTACATTTGCAATCAAAAAATCTCATACCAAATCTGATAGATTTAAGACTTTATCATTTTGAGTTATCGCATTTTAATGTTTCTAAAAATGCAGATTGGTCAATACCTTGTTGGATGTACAGGTATTCTACGTTTGATACGGGTAGATACATTATAGACGTCAAATTTGTGTACCAAATTTTATCTATCCAGCTCTCTTTGTTTTGTAGTTTCATGTTAACTTATATTCGAATAACAGGGCAGGCAGACTTCCTCAGAATAGATTTTGTTCAAAATTTGTTTGAAATCTATTAATTTAGCTTAAAGTCATTATACCAAATTTCATCCACCTAGCTCAAAACTTTTTAAAGTTATCTTTGTTATAGACAGATAAATGGACAGCAGTTGGATATTTTCCAAAAATGTGTTTTTCGAACCCAGGAAGGTTTGAAACTTGGAGATTCATCAAAATCTCGAGTTTGAATTTTTTTGACGATTACTACACTTTCTCTATACTACGTAACGAGAAAAGACAAAATTGTTTTAAAACGTGAAGAATAATCAAAATATCGTTAACGAATATTTTGAAGGTCACAAGACTTTTCTCTTCACAGACTCAATATGCTCAACCACGAGAATTCAGGCATGTAATTGTGTACCAAATTTGGTACACAATCACAATACTTTGGAACAATACTTTGACAATACATTGGAAAAGTCAAATTCAGTCGTAGTTCTGAAATATGCAAATGACGCAAAAATATCAAAATGGTAAAGGTCTTTAATTAAATCGCGTGAATACTGTTTGAGCAGTATCGATTGTCTGTCAAAAGCAAATGGATTAATTAAAAATACTTTAAAAGACTTTAACAGCCAAAACTCATAGGAACTCGAATGTCAATCATTGAGAAATAAAATAAAATATTAATAAGCTTAGTTTATTTTCTCTTGATTATCGTTTGGTAGTTCGTGTTAAATATGCGTCATTGTACATCATGCAGCAGCTGCACTTAACATTAAGAACAATACTTTTCTGGTTTGAAATAATTTTATCGTTTATCATTAATTATTTTTGTTTTCTAGTTTCTTTAATACCAATATTCTGACTCTTGTACTACATCTTTGATTTATTTTACGTTGCTTCTTACTGGTCTTAAATTTATATAATTTATTTAATATATTTCGCTACTTACATTTGAATGATACGAGCCCATTGGATTGGAATTATTAGAGTACTGTTTCTTTTAGTACCATAGACTACCACTTTCTGATGATACTACTTCACTAATGGATGAGATGCTGAAGAATGAGACCATATCTAGAGTTTTTTTGTTCTTTGATCTTGATTTTCTCTCCATTGGATACTTTTCATTTTGTATTTACCATGTGTATGCAAATGTCGTGTCGTTTCTGATCGTACTATTTTAGTGTAACTCAAAACCGCGTATTGATTGCTTATATGGGAAGTTCAAATAGCAAAAAACTATCAAACTGGCACGAAAAATATTTTATAATATTATTAAATGTGACCGAGATTATCTACCTTTATTAATCTCAAAATGTTACCTAAAAATTCAATAACAAATAATAAATAATTGTTTTGAATTTTAAAAAAATTATTATTTTGTAAAAAATTGAATCACACAATTTTAAGGACAAAAATGTTCCATTTGTTCGCCATAATTTAAAGATTATACCCCTTGCAATAAATAAAAATTGCTGTGATGTATTTTATTGGGAATTAGTCCCTTTTTCCGATAATATTACGAGTTAACAGTACTTTTTAAGCCTCTTAAGTCAGCGTATTATCCGAGTCCCCCTTATTGCTAAATATAAACCTTCTCCTTTCACCCTTCCTATCTCCTCTATTTTGACTGAATAAAAACTACTTCAAACACATGCACAAAAGTGAGGAAGATTTAAGAATCCAAGAACAAACAGTAAGGCTATCTAAACTGTGTTTTCTTATTCGCTTTTATATTGCGTTTAATTATTTATTAATTACTCTCTATTTTTTGTAAGTTATTAATAAATATTATCACCACTGCATTAAAAAATCCTTATACCTAGGAGAAAGACGTATTATAACGTAATATTAAAAACTTCTCTCCTTTGTTCTTTGAATATTCTTTGTTCATTGCTTTTGATAATCAATATTTTAATAATATCATTTTAGTCACATCAGCAAATTTCGATGAATTACATCTTACAACAACAGAAGGAGGTTTTATTTTAAATCATACTTGCAAAACGAACTTAGACCATTCTGGTTGATTAACTATATGCCTAAATTGGCGAAATTAATCGGTCAAATCGTTCTAGTTCTGACGTTGAAAAATCTAACAAAATTTTATTTTGAGATATGCCTTGAAAATGGAGGAAGAGACACGGGCTTTGATGATTGATATTGGCGTCATGAACTTACATTTGTAGTAAAAATCTACGAAATCAGGATGGTGATTGGGCCTGGGGATTATGTCGAGTCCTGATGATTATGCTTCTTTTCTGCCTGTTATTATGCTTTTTTATGCTAGAGTAATAATGCAACTTTTTTTCAAATTTTTCTAAGAAAAGGCGGATTGGTAGGGAATCGGCTACCCTTGAAAACATACCTAGATATTATAAGGTTTCATGTAAAATAAAAATTAGGGAAATCGAATCAGCCATTGAAACTGAATAATAATTATTTTAAATATCAGATTAGTTGTTTTTCTACTTTTTTCAGTATATGTTTGTCAATAAATATGAATATCAATACGCTGGAAAATCCTTTAACCCTCAAAGAACGCAGTACGTAGTATAATGTTAAGTTAACGTAGTATAACCTCCTCTTTGAATTTCCATTGCCCATGTTTTTAATAATACAAGATTGTTTTATAGGAACTTGCGGTTACGGATTTTAGATCAGGCAATAGCTTAAGAGAGTTAAATTAAGGAGTGGGGGTATTTCTGAAAGCAGATAGATTAAAAAATTTATTTTCCTTTTCAAATAAATAAATTTTTAAGCACTAATTCTATGAATTTATAAGTATTGGGATAATATTTCACCTTATAAAGTATAATTGGCTTTCCTAAGTGTTTCATTGCGTTTATTTTGTTATTAATATGCTTATAAACATCAAAAGTCTACTTCAATACTATTTTGCACAAATGTGAATGCCAAGAAATTCTGGAGTTATAACAAATAAACTAATACAATCGTATTTCCACAAAGTTAATGACAGTAAAAGATCAACCTAAAATATATCACTAACTGTGCCAGCGTGAGTGGTCTACCTGAAATTTTCGCATATACTCTCTAATTAATGTACTTATGTATATTGTCACATCTTGGCCAGTATTGACCCTTGCGCCTTAAAAAAAACAGTCAAACAAACAATAAAACTCGTGTATAATTAACTGCAAAGCATTGGTGAACAATAGATAGGACAGAGCCTACTAGTGAGCTATCTTTGGCGATTAATCGATCGGATACAGTAAATACACAAGCACCAGAATACCGAATGTGTGTTTTGGTCGCCTTTTATCTGACCGATTTAAACCAAAATCTGAAACAGTACTACAAATGAACTCATAAGATCATTTACCAAATTTCCTTTATTTAAGTCATTGCGGTTTTGAACTACCATTTTAGATGATTGTGAAAGTATAGACCAACAGATGAACAATCCCTTCACGAATTAGGTTCCAGATTCCATAAGTATCTACACTCTAGATGTTAAATTGATGTTACCAAAGATTTTAGAAGTTATCAAAGTTTGAAAAAGTACTACAATTGAAGTCATAAGATCATTTGCCAAAATTTCATTTACTTAATTCATTACGCTTTTGAACTGCCATGTTTACATGCTTATGAAAGTACAGATAGACAGGCAATCGACCCTTTGATAAATTTGGTTCCAAATTCCATATCTATACTCTAAATGTTATATCTATGAACCAAATATCATTCATCTAGCTTTCTTCGTTCTGTAGATATCATGTTAATGCATGTTTGAACAATCAAACAGATATATTTCCTCAGAAAGTATTTGGTATAAAATCTGATGAAATTCTACACATTTTGTGTGAAGTCCGTATATGTAATTTCATCCACCTAGCTCAAAGCGTTTTCGAATTATCGAAATTCAAAGACATTAAATAAATTCAACATAATATAATATTCGAAGACATTAAAACGAATAATTCGGAGACAAATAGACATAATTCCAATTAATGTTCGTTTCGAATACAGGGAGTTCTGAATGTGGAGATTTGTCAAAATTTAGAGTTCGAATTTTTTTGACCGTTAAGATTATTTGTTGTATGTGCTTCGTAAGAAAGAAAAAATGCATTGAAACACGAAACTAAATTGATCAATTAATTTAAAGTAGAGTATCATCATGCTCTTTGAACCATAAATCATTTAAACCCGTCACTGAAAAATATGGTAACGTCTTTGGTACATTAAAGGCTTTTATCTTCATCCACCAAAGCTGAAAGATTGCACAACTTTCTACTGAAAGCAATTGAGCAAAATGTTTAACAATGTAAATGCATCATGGTATACTTCAAAATTGTAACAAATTGTTAGAATTTTAATTAACATTCTGCAATATTTAATTAAAAGTTTGGAGAGCATTTACATTTGCCTTGTAACTTCAGCAAAGTATGAATGAATTGCATTAGAATGAAAACATTAGATAGAAGTGATCGAAGAGCACATTAACAGCATTTATCAACTAGTCTTTAAATGCATATTCTTTCAATTCGATTGTTGCAAATGTAATTCAATGACGTCGTTAATCTCATTACCAGATGCATGTACCGTTCTTTTCTCTTTTATTTGATTTTTTTTTATTCCCTCCCTCTTTCTGCGTTTTTTCAATTGGGCTCCTGAAATTTTGCTTGCTCTTTCTTTCGCATAATACAGTAGAAACCAAATAAAAGTCACCGCCCTGGAATGCAGTTTAATAATCGCATCAGCTCACGTCGGAATTCTTTTTTTTATTTGGTACTTGGTTGAAAAACTGAGTGCTGTTCTGCGTTTTATATGTTTGAAACAGACCATTTTTCTCCGAAACGAGCCTTTAATCTTGTTATTGTGGATGAGGAAATGGAGGATTTCGATGCCGAGAGCTTTATATTTTGAATTCCTCAGAAAGGAATGAATGAATGAAATATCCTGTAGATATAATACTCTAAAAATGATGTCCTTTTTTCTAGAGATAACAATGCTACTACGTTCCAAAACTTCCGGGACTTATTTTATTGCGGAAGAGCGAATTGATACAGAACTTGTTTATTTGGTTTTTCTTCTGAAGTAACTATTCTATGGAAGCATGCATTTTTGCCATCGTTAATATAATGATCCAAATACGAATAGCAAACCTTTTTTCCCCTCATTTTTTTTACTGCCTTTGCTACTACATTTTTTCAAAATTTAAATATCTTAATCCTTTTGAGCAAATTATTTTTCCGAATAAGAAATCTCAAGGAACGAGATCAGGAGAATAAATTGGTTATAGAAGAATTATAAAAAAAGTATGCTTCATTCATTTGTTGCGTTCTGGTGTTGTGGTAGGCAATTTGTCTAGGAAAAGGATATGTGAACTATTGTGAAGGAGAGCCGATGACTTGACCTTTCACGCAATGGGAAGTTTTGAATGTCTGTAATTGGGAGCTACGCGCATGCACTGCGCATATTAGAACTGAGTAAATCCTGTTATGACTATTCGGTCACTTGATACCCTTCGCATGATTTGCACAATCCATTTGCGTTTGAAATATAATTTAAAAGTACTCTAACTTTTTGGACGTAGTAGTATAATCAAATAATTCAGTCTTAATTTTCAAGTTCAGATAGGTTATAATAGTTATATGGAGAGAAAATTCATCCTATGATTTCCTCGTACTTATCAAAAAGTATGTTTCATTCATTTGTTGCGTTTTGTACTTGCACAGACGTATCAATCGATAATAAAAGCATAAACGGCTTCTGTAATATTTGAAGAATATCAACGTTTTTGGTGATAATGAAACATGTCGAACTTCATGCATGTAGATTATTCCATTTTTAGTTATCGAGTTTATGAGCATTCCGATGGACAGACAGACTTCCTTTCTATTGATTACATCTAAAATTTGATAAAAATCTACAAATTTTATTTAAACGCAGCATGTTAAATATTCCATCCTTCTATTTTATTGCATTTTTGAGTTATCATTCTCACAGATAGACATAATTATAAAAAAGATTTTCTAAAAGAGAGGGAGGCCTAAAACACATAGACTAAAGTTTTTTTTAACATTATCTATTTTATACTTTGTATAAAGGAAAGTAAAAAGCGAAATGTAACATAAAAAGTTCGGTTACATAATCTGTGTAGTTTTGATTTCTTTGTAAAGCGAATGTTTCAAAGTGAATTATCAACAAAAATGTGAATTAGATCTAATTAAAATTATATCAATGTTAATTATAATTTCTAAAGACAATTACAAACACTATCCCAGAAAACTTTTCTAAATTAATGATATTATTCCAATGCTTCAGAACGTAAAGCCAGATTGGAAAAACTTCTCCTAATTTCAAAGAGTAATTTTTCCGAGTGCATACTTAAATTTGTAATTCTCGTTTATTTAACTGCCATATTAATTTAATTTATTTCTCAAAAATTATATTGAATATGGTTCAAGTAACTTCTAGTTTTTTTCAATAGCTTTTTGTTAAATAAAGAGAGAAGAGAAACGACTTTTGTCGTTAAAAATATTCTTATTTTATCTTTTGCAATTATTTTGACATGCACAAGTAAAAAAACTAATTTTGCATGCTGTTTATTAAAATATTTTGCTTGATCATTTTTTGTGTTATAGTTGGCAGTGATATTATTTGTATAGTTTTTAAAAATTGCAATGTCTAATTTTTTTCTGATATAATAATAATAATTAAATTATGTACTTTCTCATGGAATGCCAATTTTACTCATTTTACTGTTTTAAGAAAAATTAGTTCTTTACATTTTTCTTTCTTTCTGATTTTTTATGTTACCTTGCATCGTAAATTCAACATTTTAGAATAACATATATAATCAGAATATTTATATATTTATGTAGTTAATTAAAATATTCATATGTTTATGATATTAATAATATGAATTTTGATTTCAATAATATGAATTCAGTTTTGATATTTTGTATATTGACTACAGCAATAGTGCATCTATATTCTTCAGAAAAATATATTAACTAATATTTCAGAGTAAAGAAATAGGTTGCACGTCCCAAACTTTTGCTCTAAATGAAAACATAGAACGAATATCAAAAATGGATATCGTCCTGAATATAATCAATATAAAAAAGTATGCTTCTTGTATATAAATCATATTTTTCATACTTTCTTGCAACTATTATTTATTATGTAAGCAACAAAGCAAGTATTCTTTTCGGAATACAATGTTTCACTTCGGAAAGAAAAACAAAATTCTTTTGTTTTCATATACTTTTGGATTCGGAGCAAAACTAAAAAAAAAAAAAAAAAAAAAAAAAAAAAAAAAATTTTAAAAATACACAAAAATTGTATTATTCTGATTTGACGCACCTTATTTGCATGCTTTGCAAGCTGCAGAAATCCGGTGGTTATTAATTCTAAATCTGGGTCTTTTTATTCAAATGGCTTATTGGGAATCATCTGTACACAATTCACGCAGTCAGAATTGAAATATAAAAATGGATTCAATTACCGAATGCCTACGTTTCGAGTGCGAAATTCAATAAAACATTCCTATTTTGGAATCATAAAAGCAGGCGTATACCCTTCTCATAAAAGTGTAAACAATGGAATTGAAGGAGAAGGGAAATAATATATTTCTAGGAGTTATTTCTGGCACTGTTTCACTGGCAAATCTGATTCAAAAAGAATGGGACGATTTTTTGTGGTATATTATTTTAATTCATTTATTCTGCAAAAGCGTATTATTTTTTTTTTTGTACGTCTCTTTTGATTGCGTCTATGTCGAGGTTTTTTTTTTCAAATATCTTTTTATTTTCAGAATTTCTAACGTACCCATTATAAGTAACCTTAAGCTCTATATTTTTGTTAATTTATTATTATTTGATTTTTTACTACGAAATGAATATAGAATAAAAGATTTTAAAAAAATAATTAATTTTACTATTTTTTTTAATTTAGAAATCTTAATTTTTTATTAAAATTAAACAATTATAAAAATCCCAATGGTTTAATTTTTTTTAATATGATGTTATTCCTGGCAAAACAAATGTAAGGTCATTTTATAAATAAATCGTTAGTCAATCAAAATTAATGTAAAATATTAAAAATATAAATAATATAATAAAAATGCTAAATAATACAATAATAAAGCAAAAATTCAATAATAATAATAATAATTAATAAAAATTCAAAAATCTTAATTTAATATTAAAATTAAACTTATTAAAATTCCAATTATTTAAATTTTTTATAAATATTTCCTATACAAAGGATTTTTCACACACGAAGCGAACGCTCTACCACTAAGCTGCACCCCTGTCAAGCTGACAACTTAAACAGGAAAAACAGAGGAACTAATAAGTCATAAAGCAAAACTAAAATTCAGTAACATGAATAAAATCAGTGGAAGAGCGGGAATTTGAACCGCGGGCCTTCCACATGCGAAGCGAACGCTCTACCACTGAGCTACACCCCCGTTATGCTGATAACTTAAGCAGGAGGAAATAACAAATCATAATGCAAAGTTAAAATTCAGTAAGATGAATAGAAATCAACGGAGGACTTTTCGCATGTGAAGTGAACGCTCTGCCACTGAGCTACAGCCCCGTCAAGTTGAAAAGATAAACAGGGAAAACAGGAGGAAATAAACAAGTCATAATAGAAAGCTAAAATTCAGTAACAAGAATAAAATCAATGGAGGAACGGGGATTTGAACCTCGGGCCTCTGAGCTACAGCCCCGTCAATTTGAGAAAATAAAGAGGAAAAACAGGAGAAAACAGCAAATGAAATCATGAGACTAAAATACAATAATAAGAAGCAACGGACGAGCGGCGAATTGAACCTCGGACCTTTCACATACGAAGCAAGCGCTCTACCACTAAGCTGCACCCCTGTCAGACTGACAACTTAAACAGGAAAAACAGAGGAACTGATAAGTCATAAAGCAAAACTAAAACTCAGTAACATGAATAAAATCAGTGGAAGAGCGGGGATTTGAAATCCGGGCTTTTCACATGCGAAGCGAATGCTCTACCACTGAGCTACATCACCACTATGCTGATAACTTAAACAGGAGGAAACAAAAAATCATAATGCAAATATAAAATTCAGTAAGTCGAGTAGAAATCAACCGAGGAGCTGGGATTTGAATCTCGGACTTTCCATATGCAAAGAGAACGCTCTGCTGCTGAGCTACATCCCCCGTCGGGGTAGTAAGGTAGGCAGGGAAAACAGGAGGAAAGAAACAAGTCATAATAGAAAGCTAAAATTCAGTAACAAGAATAAAATCAATGGAGGAGCGGGGATTTGAACCCCGGGCCTTCCACATGCGAGGCGAACGCTCTGCCCCTGAGCTACACACCCATCAAGTTTGTTACGATAAACAGGAAAAAAAGGATGAAATAAACAAGTCAATGCAAAGCTAAAATTCAGTAACAAGAATGAAATTTACGGAGGAGCGGGGATTTGAACCGCGGGGCTTTCACACGCGAAGCGAACGCTCTGCCACTGAGCTACACCCCCGTCAAGATTGTTACGATAAACAGGAAAAACAGGAGGAAACAAACAAGTCGTAATGCAAAACTAAAATTCAGTAACAAGAATAAAATCAATAGAGGAGCGGGGATTTGAACCCCGGGTCTCTGAGCTACACCCCCGTCAATTTGAGAAGATAAACAGGAAAAACAGGAGAAAACAGCAAATGAAATCATGAGATTAAAATACAATAATAAGAAGCAACGGAGGAGCGGCGATTTGAACCATCTACCATCGTGCTACACCCCTGCCTTTCTAGCACGCCTTTTTAGTTAAACAGGAAAAACAAGAAAGAAATAAAGGGGAGGGGGAAAAATGTAAATCCTAAAGCTAAAATTCAGTAATATGAAAACTATCAGTTTGGAAGGGAGGAGATTTGAAACCCAAGCCTTTCATATGCGAAGCGAATGGTCTACCACTAAGCTATAACCCCTTAAGTTAGAAATAAAATCAATCTTATTTGCAATGGTATGATTTTAAAAATGTATTGGTATACTAATTAGAGAATGCACTAGAAAATTTCAAGGAGGTCACTTTTCTTTGTGTATGAACAGCAACACAGCTATTAATCGCAATAAAACTGTTCGGACATCGCATTCTAATCGGCCCCCTAATAAGAACTTTTCGCGGATGGCATACGGTTAAAAATGCACAAGAACATTTATTAGACAGCTTGAAGAAAGTTTCAGAGATAGGGTTTAATTAGAATTCTAAATGTGTGTGCAAAAATAAACATATTTTACTCAAGGTATTCAATGTAATATTAATTTTTCACTTTTTAATAAATATGCAGTTATAAATTTAGTTATTTTTTTCAATATTATGAATTTATTTATAAGTAGTATATGTATTAATTCTACGCTTGGTGTACTAATTCTTAAATATAAAATCAACTCTTTTTAAAAATAAATTTACATTCGAAATATCAAATTTGTAACAATCAAATTTCGACCGAACGTCTTTTTATATTTTTACGAAATTTCTGAGTTCGTTTGGGTAGTGGAAGTTATATGGTGTGGAGAAGGCTCAATCAGCAGTAGAAAAAAAAAACAACGACGTTTATTTACACGAAGACACACAGGACAGCACAAAGACGGCAATTACATATAGCACAGAGAAGACAATTATCTTCAGCTGAGACGTGCACACAACAAGACTCTACTGCAGACAGTAGCGCACAGCTTAGTTCAGCACTAGCTTGACTCCGTCGCTGCTCTGCTAATCTCTGGAAGACTCGTTTTTCACCGTCGATTCCGACTACTCTGGCAGTTGCAGACTGCCTCCTTTTATAGGTCTCAGGAGGCGGGGCTAGAAGCCTTTCAACCAATCAGGAACTTTCGAAGCGTATCTCGGTTCCTAATGGATGGATCGGGAAAATTCTCGATGTTTCGGGTATAATCTATTTTGGCGTCAAAGTCGCCAAATTCGTCGCCAAAAGGTCGCCAAGTTTGTCGCCAAGCTCTGGGATTTTCGACGCGACACCCGAACTCTGTCCAATACAGATGACTGTAAAACGGTCTTTCTGATGAACGAACCAACTATGCTGGGAAGCAGCATCACAGATTCGTAACAATATTTAAGTCGCTTCGGCTCAGTCTTATGAAGGATGCATAAATGCTGCTTTGCTGTATCTGAATATATTTCGAATATGCGTATTCATTAACAGCAACAGATGCGAAACTTTTATTATTGTTTGCTTTGTAATAAAAGCATGACATTCGTTTATGCATTACGTTTCTAATTATTCAACTTACATATGTATATTGGAAAATATAAATCGACAGACAGTCTACATTTCGATAGATTTAATTCCATATCTTGGAAAATTCTTTACTTTGGATGCTAAAGATGTGATCCAAATTCCATTTACCTAAATTGTTATGTTTTTGAATTACCGCGTGTACATGCACGTACACTTCATACCTTTACTGATTTAGTTCCTAAACAAATACGGATCTACACGTTAGATGTTAAACCTGTCAATGTCATTAAATCTATCAAGTTCTTCTTCACATTTTTTTAGCTCTTATGTTTATTATACTTTGACAACCGAATAGACTGACTTCCTCTGAAAGAATTTCGTTTGAAATTCGGTAGAAATCTACATATTCGATGTTAAGACCATGCACCAAATTTCATTGGTCTAGCTCAAAGCATTTTTGGCTGACAGACTGATTAATTCCGAAAATGTGTTTTTCAGACATTTCAGAGTTCTGAAATATAAGGATTCGTCAAAATCTTGAGTCAGAATTTTTTGATGATTATAATGCTTTCTTTTTGTATATTTATAATTTTCCAGAATGTGAAAAAAACATGATGACAGTATGAAAAAATAATAGTTACCTCTGGATACAGTATACAAATGTTGATATTTTACATTTGCCAGACCATGATGATGCCTTGGAATGAAATCATTATATCATACCCAAAATGAAACTTAATAATAGTTACGCCACTGCTTAAAGTCGGGTCTCTAGTCACCAATCCACTAGGAACTCACAATTCAAAAACGAATTAGCAAATGTTTTGAAACTGAACGAAGGCTATTGGAAATGTCACGTCTAAAATAAAACTATTCAGATTAAGAGAGCGACTCATAAGGTGTCATTTTATTTTCAAAACTTTTTTCCTTAGCAACATATTTGAAATGTATTTGACCCATTCACAGCAGATTTCGTGGAATCATGTCGCCAACCAGTGTTCTGACAAATTCAAAGTTACCAACAGTTCAAAGCAGATCCTCAACAGAGAAATACTGTAATCTCTGCTATGTAATAACATATTTTAAGATTGGGTATGCCAATTTTTCACATATTTAAACACAAACACAGCCAAATAAAGTTTTTTTTCTTTGAATTTCTATGATTTTTCTTTTTTTGTATTTCATAGTTTATCATCTAAAGATTCCACTTAACTGTTTTAGATGAATCTTGATATTTTACATCGTCCGGAGTCTGAAAAAAAATCTCATTTCTGAAATCATGTCTTTCTGTCTATAGCCTTACCAATCTGTCTATACGTACTATAGCTCAAAAACACATTAAGATAGAATGACAAATTTGATATGCTGTCTTAATGTTAACTTTGTACATACCTATCAAAATTTGTACAAAACTCGTAATAAGAACAACGTTTTTCAATATTGTGAACAAATTAACTTGAAAATGCAAACATCTGTAAAAGAATGAATTATATTCGTATACGAATTATCATCAAATTTGTATGTGCGTATTAAATTTCAAATTAAATCTTTCAAAGAGCTCAAAAATTTAACGACTTAGATAAAAGACAATTTGGGATGCTGTCTTTTAGTCCAAATTGCAGATTTGTGTCAAATTGTCGGTACTTGTGTACATTTACGGCCCTGTGAAATATCACTAAAAAATGCAAACCGTCGCCAACCGTAAAATGGAACTTGGCGACGTTGAGCGGAGTCTGAAAATCATAAAATAAATCCAGAAGGTAGCAACATCTTAGATCTTGGAAATAATGGAACCTGGCAATGTCGGCTTATTTTTCCAAATTTTATTTTTTTCATCAAATAATTTTTACTATTTATATATAAAAAAATCAAAAGCCTGCTAGAGCAGCATGATTTGCATGTGTGTGTGCGCGCGCTTGTGTGTGTGTGTTTTTTGGGGAGGAGGCGTTTTAATTTTACAGAAAGTTTCTCTGGCATTGATAAAAGGATCGCTAAAATGGGATGAAAACAAATCTTGTCCTTCAGCCTTGCTTTAGATATCAATAAGCATTTTTTTTTCTTTTTGGAAGAAATATGAGGGCGAGGGGAAAAATAATTGCATTTATTAAATTTGATTCCTATTATATTTCAAGTGAATAAGTTAAATAGAAGCTGTTTACAGTTCTAAAAATGATTTCTTGAGACCTTTAATTAATAAAAAAAGCACAGCACCTAAATTCTGTACTAATTAGAAAATTTCCACAGATGTAAATTCATGAATAAATAAGGCATTATTGAATAAAATATAAAAGCAATTCTTCGTCTGTAAATAATGCATTATCCCTAGAATTTGATAAAATACATTTTTTAAAAGAAATGAACTAAAAGCTTTAAAATATCTTATTAAATTATTTGCTTTTTAATACTATTTCTGGCAATAAGAATTTGAATACAAAACAAGAATCTTAAAAGCCATTACCGTTTGTTGGAACTTGAATATACATTATGTTATATTTTCTTCAATTATAAATTATGCTGTTAGTCATTTATATTATTCCCGTTTCTATTCAGAATTTTTGATTATATTAAACATTATGATTCGAGAATACCATTTATTTGAAATTAAATATGCAAATTAAGTACATGCATTTCGAATTGTTATTTAGTCATATTTCATCGCTCCTAGAAATAAAAATTTAAAAATATCTATTAAAATTTCTTTAAGTAAAGCTACTGCATTAAAGACGGAAATGAAAGCATGAACGAAGGGAATTATTAATAAAATGACCTATTTGCAACGTTTGCGTAGATTGAAATTATCCCTAAATCTTTTTCTCGTATTATTCTCCTGCTATTTGAACCTATATGCCTTAAATTTTATTTATCAGGATTTCTCAGTATTTAAAATGATTTAAAGAGCAAAAAATTTGGGATAGCAATTGAGAAATTTGAAGGTTATGCCAATAAAAATATGCAGATGGCCCCTTTTGTGAATACAATTTGCGTTTGTTTGTTTGAATGAGGGGGATTTAGGGATTTTTAGCTACAAAGGCTGTCATCCCAGCGTTCAACAATATCTCCAATTAATAAATGTCAAAAAATTTCAAGTGTTGAAGGAAGATATGGAGAGACAGTCTATCTGCAAAAGCTTTGCTCGTGAGTTGTTTAAAATTACAGGCTGAAAGAGAATTGAGGCCCAACTTCGACCAGAGGCAACGTCTGATGCTTGAGTATTTTCGGCAGTGCAGTAATACAATTTGCGTATTTCTAAAGAGAATTTTTTGAAAAAAATATTTTTAAATTGATTGACACATTTTCCTTGAATGTAGCTTTTGTAGATAACGAATAATATGGAATTTCAATACGATTACGATTATTTACGATACTTTATAAATCGACTGTGTAAGTTCTATTTTTGTACTATCACAATATAAAAAAATAACTTTTGAACGATATAAATTTAGTTCTACGAATTTTTCATACATTTCGATAATTTTTTAAATTTTTTTCTACATAATTTCTAACAATAATTTTCATTGTTGCATCAATATTTAATCACCTGATTCTCACCTATTGTTAAAAGCTAAAGAAGAGAGACTCTTATATGATAATATTTCACCAATTTGAATAGGAAATCAGAAAATGAAATTGCATTACTGCAAAGAACAACGTGGATAGATCACTCAGTTATTTAAGTTTTTGGAGGGACAATGAATGGTGAGACTCAGATGTAATAGAGAAATCCATGCATACAATAGGCAGAATAGATAAAAGGCTATTAAAATAACACAACTTTAATGTTTGTTGCAGTTTGGTGCTTAAAAGTACTTTTTTGAAAGAAACATGAACATTAAGATATGCATAACAGATATAATTGAAAATAAACGCAATTAATATTTCTTATTAACAGTTGATCATTAAAAGTATATAATATACAATAAAGTTAAATTTTCGAACCAAATGAAATAGTAAATACATCTCTCCGAAATCGACATTAAGAAAATAAACTTCACAAAAAGTATTCTTTCTGAATGCTTATTTAATGGAGTTTTTGAAATAAATTTGATAGAAGAATGGTAAACTAAATAGAATTTTACTCCTTTGTACTTTTTTTTTCTATGATTCGTCTGAAATGTCGAAAGAAAAAAACCCATTAAATTGTTAAAGGTCTTAGAAATTATATACAAAACAAAATAAATAAAAGATTAAATCGACATACAGAAAAAAATTCAAGCCGTTGCTATTCAGCAATTCCTATACACGATCTGTCGCTGTTTACAATCATCTTCAACTTATCCATTTCATTTAATCATGCTCTGGAATTCACTTTTTTTTTGTATCAAGCAGCTAAAGACGACGAAGAAATAAAAAGAAATTTGTCGATATCTTAGTCTGAAACTTTTCTCCAACTTTTTGCAATTCCTAGACGATGTAACTGGAAGATTGCCAACTCTATAATTTATGTCATTTCACCATTCAAGACAGACATTAATATTTGATGTTACTTTGTATTCTTAATCTTTTCTGACGCCTCTTTTCATTTTTTTTAATTTTAAGGTATTTATTACTTTATGTAACACGATTTTGGTGTATTTCTATATTTCAGACCGCCCTCGATTCTCAAAATGCAATTTTGCGATTACGTCTGCCTGTCTGCGAAAGCGATTATTTAAAAATACTTTTAACTAGGTAATTGAAATTTGGCATATAGTTTTTAAACAAAATTTATATACAATTTCTCATGCCTTGTAAACCCAATAAAAATGCAACAATCTAAATAAATTAATTAATTATGTAATACCACCGCCTTTGGCGACCAGTCGATTCGCCAATCTTAATGCTTGTTAAAGTTTTAATAATTAAATATTTTATGTAACTCCTATTTTAATACTTCTTCATCAAAATATTTTAAAACTTCACATTTTGATAGTCATATAATTCACTCATAATATTATAAAAACCTTCAGTCATAACGTAATATGTATCTCTCTAATTTTCTGTTAGCTCTCGTAGAATTTATGCTTTAAATTAAAGTGGAAGTGATTAAACTGCAATTAATATAATAATATTTTTTACTGAAGCAAAGCATTTTTTTATAATATGATTACTGAAAACAGAGTCATTGAGCATTTAAACTTTATGGGCACTAAAGAATATCTTTCTTAATTTATGTAATATCTCAAGAATTTTTCAACAACATTTTCTCAGATTCATCATGAGCAGATCGATTAATTAACAATGTTTAATTTTAAATGCATCAAACACTAAGAAAATGAATAGAATTGTTTAAAATAATCGGTCGAAAACAAGTTAAAAAATCTACTTAAAAAAAACGATGTACTTAAAACTATAAGCATATACAAAAATATACAATTAATAAATTCAGTTCAATTACAAAAGCACACAACTAACCCTAAAAATAATTTAAATCAAGTCCGAATCCGTTGAAAATAGTTGTCAACAATCAGAACACAATGCGCATGCGTGAATTTTCAACGCCAGTTACGGTAACTCAGATGCGTGGATTTTTCTACGTCAGTTGGGGTAACGCTATGCAGATTAGAAACTTTTAATGTCCTTTATTCTGTTTTAATTCAAAAGTGCTTCAGAATGAATCTGAAAGATCGATTAATTAACAACGTGTCATTTTAAATGCATCAAACACTAAGAAAATAAACAAAATCGTTTGAAATAATTGGCCGAAAATATGTTAAACCTATCCTTGTTAGCGTGGAGGGAAAAAACTGAAGTCTTACTCATTTGGCGGTGGGGAAATAAAAAGATTTTTTGGCGGGAAAGTTAGTTTTTAATTAATAATTAAAATTCTAGTTAAAAATTTAAAAAAGGGACCCCAGGTGAACATTTCCTGACTTCCAAGTTATACATGCACCAAATTTGGTAGCTGTAAGTGAAATAGTCTGGCCTGTAGAGCGCCAACACACACACACATTGAGCTTTATTATAAGTATAGATATAGATTATTAAAATTGTAGTTCTATGTCGAATTTTGGTTTCAATTGATTGGAAGTATCTAAATTATATATTCAATTTTATATATGATGAAGCCCAAAACTCTTATATGTGGGACTCTGAAAATAAAAGTGTTGGTACTTGTCAAATTCACGGTCATGCTCAAGGTTCTTCCATGGTATCGTTTTAGTTAAGTTATATTAACGTCCCGTTGTAAAGAAACACTAGGACTATTTTGGGACGGATCTCGTAATTTTGAACCACGGTCAGATGACGAGGGCAACACCTGAGCTGGCACCCGCCTCTCCACACCACACCAGCGGGAAGACGTTTGGCATGACGGATTTAACGTGCAACAGACCCCCGCACATGACGGTTCTTCGGTGGAATCGGGTCTCGAACCTGAAATCCTACGGCTCACAAGCCGAGACCTTACCACCAGATCACCGCGGCCGGCAAGTCCTTCCACGGAGGGAGGGAGATGGTATAATCTTTATTAGAGAGTATACGAGAAAATTTTAGGGACAGTACTATCAGTGGTTGTTTAATATTTTTAAATGCAGTAAAGATGTTCGTATGATGTGAAAGCATTATTCTTTTGCCAATGATAATGATACTTAATGATGGAAAGTACGCATTGAAGTCATTCTGAACATGTACTTTGTCAGGAATTTACTCATATTATTTTGTTCATGGAAACGATACTATCTGATTTGAATGCCAGTTCTAATATCTCGCATAAACAAATTCATTCTTGTTAAATTTTCCAGAAAATGAGTTTTCTGAATTTAAACCTCTATTTGAGTGTGCTATAACTAAATGCATTTCTTTTCAACTTCAATGTAGGTCCTTGCTAAAATTCGACAATTTAGCTAAAGACCGTTTTAAAATATATATTAGTCACCATCGTCGACAAGCTGTTTGCCCAGCATATTACTAGTACTTATGATAACCAACTTTGATGAACTACAACTTAAAACATGATTATTTAAAATTATATTTGGGCAATAAATATAGTGAACTCTGACTTGCAAACTATGCACACAAAATAGCGAAATTTATTGGTGAATTGGAATTGTTCAAAATTTTATTGACGAATTGGAGTTGTTAAAATTAAGTGCTTCAACAATTCCCATTCGTCAATTAGTTACAACAATCACTGATGAGCTACAATTTATCATACGATTATTTAAAATTATATTTGCACAATAAATAAGTATACATATTAAATTCTGATTGGCAAATTATGCACACAAATTTGAGTTGTTTAAGCTAAGGACTTTAACAAGGTTTCATTTTGTTTTATTTCTCATAAACAGACAGCAGATAGTGGCAGGCAATCATTAATGATATATCTTACATCATAAAATTTCAGGTGAAATAAAAATTTGCAAAATCGGTGCATTGATTGCAACTGGGGCACTTTGGAGAGACTTGAGAATGTGCTTTTAAAATTTTTCTCAAAAAGGGACATCATGAGGATATGAAATCATTGATGACATATCTAGGGGTCATGAGATTTCATATGAATTAAAAATTCGATGGGGATGGGGAACTCTATTATGGTGTTTTTTTTTCCTTAAAGAATATACAGTGAAGTATTGCTTTTGAGTTTATTTTCAAAAATGGAAGTATTTAGAGGACCAATAATGATGTTTCAAGAAGATACGAATTTTCATATAAAAGGAAAGCTGACGAAATTGGAGCATTGTCTGGAACTGGGGAACTTGGTCTTTCGTTTTCATAATCATTTTGAATATATAGATAGAGGTGTCCTAAAAGAATGTGGAATAAGATTTTATACTTCCATTACAAAGTTTTCTTGAGCAAGGAAAGAAATTGCGTGAAATTACTTTGACTTCTGTGGAAAGGAATAATAAAAAATTACAAAAATTAAATTCTTACCGAACCACCATAACGATAATTGTCTCTATATACACTCACAAAATTTAACTTTTCGATAGTTTAAAACGATATGTCAATTTTCAAATTTTGAGGGGCTAATCAGCATATAGATAGAAGCATTTATTTCAGAAATGTAAATTTATTCAGTACAGAAGGATTGCCGTATGCAAATATTTGTCAACTAGTACATAATCTAATCATCATGAGTTGATAGAAATTTGCTAATTACGCATAGTGCTGTTCATTTTTATTGGTCGACAGTTGCAACTTCGACTTGGTAAAAAAAGGAAGAGGAACTTGAGAAATTGAATATTTAAGACACCTTAGAGATATATTGGAATGTCGAAAGAGGAAATAAAATTCTTTGCTCGCACCTGTATACTCACTGATAAACTTCAGGGGGAAAAAGTTTCTAATATACTGAGGAGTTATGCTGTATGTGAGGGTAATACTGGCCTAGTTGAAGAAGAATATAAAGATTGTTTCCCGAATAGCTGTCATTGTTCTAGGAAGTATTTTTACTGAACGGCTATGCAATTACAAATTACAAGATCCTTATTTTCCCGCAGAGTAATATGTAGGAGTAGAAACTGACATATTGATTTATTTTTCAAGTTACCCTCATGCCAGTGTACGAACAGTCAGTCCAAAGCTCGACATTCCAAAGAGATAGTGTAGAAATTATGTCAAAGCAATAACTAGTATTTATAGGGAGTTCGTGGAGCCCATAAACTGTTTCAATACTTACATGAGCAACTGCATGATTGACTTGCATAATTTTACAAATGAACTCTACCTTTGATAAAATCAGATCCTTCTTTTCTTAAAAATTCAATGTGGATAGTTGAGTGTAGTTTTAATCAAAATAGAACTGGTTAATCTAAGAAGCGTCACTTTTAGAATATTAAAAATTCATTCTTTGTGTAAGTGATTCATCATCAGTGACAATTTTCTATAATTGATTGTGTGATATGGCATTTTCAAAAATTGTTTAGTTGATTTCATTTGTACAACAATATGGTGAATCTTGACAGATGTACTCAATTAGTTTTGACTGGCATTATGTCCGAAATTTGAGGGGAATTTACCTTGGGAAATACGTGCTATCGATCTTTCCCCAATGATTTTTTTAAAAAATCTATATTGTTAAAAGAATGTAACTTTGTTTAGTTGTCGAAGATGATCGTTTCAGTATAGGCTCTTCAACTGATGTATAATCTGACTACTTTTTTAAGATTTAATAAATGCTTTATTATTTCTTGATCTTGCCCTTTTAATTATCTTTCATAATACGAGTACTATCCTTGAAAACTGTAACAGAAGTATCGCTAAAACATCGATTTTGGACATGGAAATATTATCTAAGTAAATATCTAATCTAAGTAAAATCTCTGCGAATAAATAATCTCTAAGTAAAATCTAAAAAGCTTTCAATATATCAGCAAGTTTTAGATGTGTAAAAAAAAATATTTAATTAATGATACTTTGTCGCTATGAGAGCCGAGTAAAAATTAATTTTTTGGAACTTTTTTACTGTAGCCCTCTACAGAAGACGAAGTATTTTCTTTTATTTGAGTACTTTATTTGATGACACTTTGAGGTTGGAAATATATGTCTACTTGCAATTAGTTAAAGAAATAAATGCTTATTTCACTTTTTTTGGAAAGCCCTATATATTTACATATTATTTAAATCTGGCTATAGAAGGCGCTTAAAACAAACTTAGAAGTGGTTTGGAAAAAATTGGCTAATTTTAAATTTACAGTGAAGACTGCAAACGAAAGATGTCAACTCAGATGAGCACAAATTAGTGAGGTTAGGTAAGAGTGATCATTTAATAGACACATACAGGTATATATCTTTTCTTTCATTGGAGTGCAAACTGCTTGGCTTTTGATAATTAGGTTGAGATGTTTTTGGTTTGGTTGAGAACTTTTTCGGGCAGCTTCTGGATATTATTTTCAGGTTTGTAACTTTCTCAGGTCGTTTTGAATGACATTATTTCTCTTGCATCATGCTATATTCTCCATGACTAGGAACATTTCATTCTTTAAAATTATATTTGTGCACCAAAAAAATATATGCACAGCATTTTCTTCTATTCGTTTTTGTTGCAACCCCTCCCCAAACAGTTTGTATCTTGTATCCCAATACAGGACGAAATGTTTCTTTTTGTAGCAAGACTTCATTTTTTAATGAGAGAAGAGAGCATCTGCCAATGAATAGAATGATAACAGTTTTGACAGCTATATCAAGTAGAGACATCACTATTGTATGGAAACAGTTCAACCTCTTGCGGTGGAAAGACGTGTCATACACGTCGAATTGCTTTTGCCACAGAATAGCCAACGACGTGCTATACGCTTCAGCAAGCAATTATCACAAAAGCGACAATTATAACAATGCTCGCGACTGAAATTGTTTGTTGAAACACAGCTTATAAGAGCTCAGTCTAAGGTCGAAAATTAATTCATATAGATTATATAAATCTTTTTTCGATTTCTATAAAGTATCGGATACTTTGTGTGGCCTCGCTGCGAATTACAGTGGAGTGTTTTGGCACTTAGTCTCAGAATTTCTTGCCTTGCAAGTGGTTAAACAAGTTGGTACGCTAAACTATTGCATAAAATTACTTAACGTCTCTGGTCCATTTAATACCTTGGCTTACAGCGTTAATAAAATTCGAACTTAACTCTAATTTATGGAATATTTTAGCGTACCAACTTGTATAAACTATTCCCATATTACAGTAGTGCATTTACTACTGCATACTATCATTTTTTATGTATTGCATCATTGGCATGCGATTTCCAGTAGTTTCTCAGTGACTGAAAATTCGGTCCAAATTTTATATCACCTGTTAGGGGGGCATATAATTCGAAAACAAAGAAATGAATGAAAAAGAATTTACTGTATGAAGTAAAAGCATCACGGTGTATATAAACAATTCAAACAAGTTACGTTAAAGTACTGCATAAATTTGCTTAATGTCCGTTATCCATATTTAATGTCTTTTTTATAATGTTGATGCATTTTGGATTTAGTCCCAAGTTGTAGAATTGTATCTGGAAGAACAAGCGTCGATTGGCATTTTTTTTTCTTTTGTAAAATCCTTTCCAATGGTTCATATAAAGTTATAATCGAAATGTAACTGAAACTCAAGCGCGGGAACAAACACGAGAAAAATGCATAGGATTCCGAATCTTTAACCACTACTCTATCTCTGATACGTTTAAGCGGGTCTTGTATAGCCACATGTTAATATTTAGTTATAAAAAAATGTGTGTCGGTTTTGTGAAAAATGGCGTTGTTTTTTTCAGACAAGACATCTATATAGGTATACTTAAAAAGAAAAACATTATCTAAACATAAAATTTGATCCAAATCGTTAGACCCATTTCCGAGATACACGAAATAAATTTATATACATAAAAATGAATTGCTCGTTTAAAGTTTTAAGATTTTTATCATACAAATTTGTATAAATTGTTTCCAAGCTACAGCGGTACATCTACTTGTTACCGCAGGTAATACTGCAATGCATTGTGTCACCGCCATGCGATTTCCAATATTTTCGCAATGACTGAAAGCTTGGTCTTAACTTTGCACCACCTGTTAATAACGTATGGTGCAAAAGTAAAGAACAGAATTAACAAAAAATTCTTATCTCAACTATTATCTTCCGGGAGAATAGTTTTAATATTTTTTCATCGTTTTTTAACTATTCCTTTTTTAAACTATCAATCCAATTCAGTTTGCTCTGCACTTTTGACAACCATCCGTATTGTTATTGAGAATATACAATTTTAGCTCTTTGTGCCATCTGTAAAAACTTTTTTTAACATCTAAAAGAAAAATAATAAATAAAAGAATAATAAAATTAATAAGAATAGGGATCCTTAAAATGATTTTATAATCTGTCACATTTTAGCCGCTATTTTAATCTCGACCTGGATAGTAATATAAATAAGCAACCTGGCGGGTTTAATAGATTTTTTCTCTGAAAAGAATATAGTTCTGCGAAACAAGGGTGTGGAAGGGGAAGATCATTTGCGCTAAGTGGTTTCCGAGTGACGTCAACGAAATCTGACTCAGCTTTTCTTCGATAACCCTCCTAATAGGAGTGGCGGACCGTTGTCTAGTTTTTGAGATGCATTGTTGTTAGGATACCCGATATTTTATTTGATGATAAGTGAGATCTTTGAATAAAGTTTATAAAATTAAACATTAATTTTTTTTTGCCTTTTGAAAATTATTTTCTACCACTAATAAAAATATGATTTTAGAATTTTATTATTGTTATTGATTTAATACAATATTCTCTTCGACATCTTAAAAAATGCAGATAAAAAAAATTTAAAAACCATGTTTTTTTAGCATACTAAAAACATTAGCATACTATCTTTTTTTTATTAAAATTATGGATATCAAAATAAATTCATTTAAGTGTGAGGTTCTGATAAAAATAATCTAAGATAAATGATATGTTATATATCATCTTTTTTGTAGTCTGTTTTGAATGTTTAATGAACATTTAGGAATTTTCTTCCTTATGATATTTATTGCTATTAATGTATTTATCATATTGTTTACAAAGCTCAAAGTTTTTTAAGGATTTTCCTTCCTTGATATTTTTTTACTAACCTTCTTTGATAACCAGTTGATTCCATAAGATTAATGGTCTCTAAAATTTTCAGTTAACTACGTTATGTAACTTCGTCTTGTCTTCTTTAGCAAAATATTTTTAAGCTTCAAATTTCGAAAATCATATAATTCATGTTATTATAGAAATCTTACGTTCTGTTTATTATATATTACGTATCTTTCTAATTTTCTATCAGCTTCCATAAAATTTGTATTTCAAATTAGGACGGAAGTGATAAAATATTGCAAAAACTTTTTTTTTCTGAAATAAAACAAATTTTTTAGAACTATAAGTATGGGAGATAAAATAACTCAGCACTGAAGTCTTTTCTGCAGCGCAATATATTTTTAATTTGTGCAATATCTCAAAGAATTAGTCAATAAATTCCTTTATGATTCATCATAAATTTCAGTATCTTTAAAAATTATTTAAATGGTGCAAATAATATTATTATACTTTGTTTCAAATGTCAATATATGTATTTCTGAAAAAATTATGAAACTAAATTTCATACAGTCCTTTTGCTCTAAGAGATATTCAGTGAAATACTCCTACCAACTTTTCAATCAAAAAACTTTTTTTTCCAGCTTCTGCTACCAAATCTGTGCAATTTATTTAGTTTTTGAATATCACTACTTTAAGATAATCAACGATTCCATTTTGGTATGTATGTATTCAGGTCCGTATCTTCTGTATAAGGGATCTTGGCGTAATCTGAAAGTTTCTAGTAAACCCATCATTTCCGTGTTTTTGGCGAAAAATTGCCAAATAAACTCTTGGACCTTAAAAATAAACAAATACCCAAAGATGTAATGACTTAAATAAATTAAATGTAGTGACCTTGTTATTAAAACTGTATCAAATTTTGGTTTCAATTTATGAAAAATGAGGCGTCCAAAATGCTTATTTAGTTTTCTTCAATACCCTATAATCATATGCATTGATTGGTAAATATTAAATCATGTG